>LPNX010003963.1:202807-251700 GCA_001517045.1 Pseudotsuga menziesii
GCCTCAGTGCGAAATTTAAGACATAGAGGATTAGTAATTTCAGAGATATCATAGAAACAGTAACAGGCATTTTAGCAAAAGAAATTGGAAAATTAGGGCTTCCAATCAGATCTGAAATATTCCAAGTTTTGAAAATTAGGGTTTCTATGACAAACCCTAGATTAGCTAGCTCCGGAACCAAGACGGACACCTCAAATCAATAAAATCTAATCCTTTGCTATTTTCATTTGAGGTTCTAATTTCAAAGTGATCTATCAAATCAGCTTGATGATAAGCTTGGTGAAGTTGACAACTTCCAACCATAGAAGTATTTGATCTCTCTGAAGAAAATGGATTGGACACCTACATAAGTATAGAGGTTCCAGTTCCAGAGGGAGATGAGGCTAGAAGCCTTACACAAGAAGAACATGGTCAAGGCCAAAAATATCATTGCTGATTCAGTCACGAATCAACTTGTACTACAAGTGTCTTCCATAAAGACACTGATGATGTTTGATTCCTTAACCAAGCTATTTGAAGGAAAGAACATAGATCGGAATATGACCTTAAGAAACCAGTTGAAGGAAGTGAAGATCTAGAATGCAAAGACCATGTAGTCATAAGGGTATCTCAAATCAAAGAACAATTTGAAGCAGTAAAAGAAGAAGTGAAGAATGCAGAAGTGGTGATAGCCACCTTGAATGGCCTCCCAGGATCATGGGATTCATTCATGCAAGGAATGTGTGCCAGAAGGAAGTGATTACTTTCAGCGGACTCCAAGAAGAAGAAGAATCTCAACTCATAAGAAGAGAAGAGAAGATGGGAGAAATTGAATATCAAGCTCTCACCATCCAAAGAAGATCCCTCAAACAATGAGGAATATGAAGAACTCAACTCTTGAAGAACTTCTTATCCACCTTAGCATTTGGATAAGAAACGATGCTATTATGAATGAAAAAGACAATGAAGTTGAAGAATCAAGAAGGAGTCCACCCATGAACAAATAAATATAAGTATTCAATTGTCATTTCATGATATTGTTTTGTTATGCATTCATTTATATTCAGTTAATGTATTATGCATAATAGAATGTTTGCATTAATGATAGCATACTGCTAATATGCATGTGATGGGTAAGTAGATCATGGTGCTATACAAATCTCCATTGCTACTTATATAGAATGAAACCTCTTTGCTGACATATTGTATTAGTGCACAATCCCAATGTTGTGCTGGTAGAGATGGAAGGCATCTAGAAAGTTTCTGTGAGATATTGATGAATGTTGTATTGGCTAAAATAGTTCCATGATCATAAATTTATGCATAAGTATTTGCCAGTATGAATATTCCTTATGAAATGTTTCTAACCATACAAATTCATTTGACTTGTAGGAAAGACCGCATACATAATCGCCTACAAGCAAAGAAGAATGAAGACTTGTTCCGAAGAACAAGTGATGACAGTTCAAGAAAAATAATAATATGATGAATGCAGCGACATCATTGATGCAGAATCTTCCAGCTATGAAGAAGTAACCAAGAATACCAGTTCAAGAAGAATGATGTTAGGGCGCAGTATCAAGACATGAAGAGAAGTTCATAGTTCCATCATGCAATAGATGGAAACATCGTGGGATACAAAGCAAGATTCGTAGCACGAGGTTTCTCACAAAAGGAAGGCCTAGACTACGAAGAGACATTTGTAGCCAGTAAGAGTTGAAACACATACATGATGAGATTGATGAAGATATTAACCTTTTCTACAAGGTTAAAGATGCAAGTCTATACACTAGATGGTCACATAGAATATTAGTAGCATAGGAAGCTACTTGTCACTCCGGTACATAATGTTTTCAGTGCATAGAGCATAGAAGACAGAGGGAGTATGATGCTTCGCTTCAGAGGGAGATACTACAGAATATATTAAGGTTTGACATGGTATGACAGGATGGGCAGATTACTGATGACTCTAGGCTTTACTTAGAGTAAAGTGGATTCCAACCTTTGCTTCAAGGTTGAAGGAAGAAGACCAGTGATGCTTCTGTTATGTGTCGATGCACTATTGTTCTAGGTATGGAGGTGTGGCAGAGTGCAGATGGAATATTCCTTGGATATTTTGAAGAGGTTCAGGATGATGGACTGCATGACCACACCTATGGCATCGAACCTGAATCTATTGAGTGATGCTTCATTAGAGACAGTTGATGCTACGATGTACCGTCAGATGATTGGGTCCTTGATGTACCTAATGAACACAAGACCAGACATTTGCTTTGCTATGAACACCTTGAGCCAGTACTTGACAGATCTGAGAAGTGTTCACTTGATTGCTGCAAAGAATATTCTAAGGTACCTAAGGGGTACAGTTGATTATGGGCTCAAGTACAATGCGAATCAGAATATTAACCTCGAGGGTTATGTTGATTCATATTGGGCAGGTAGTGCCGTCGACAGGAAGAGTACTTCAGGATGTTGCTTCAGTATGGGATCAGGTGTGATCTCTTGGTTTAGTAGGAAGTAATCCTATGTGGCACTGAGTATAGTTGAAGCAGAGTATGTTGCACCCTGTTCAGCTAGTTGTGAGGCAGTATGGATGAGGAAGCTACTGTCCGATTTGTTTGATCTCCAGTTAGATGCTACTTGTATACATTGTGACAACTAGAGTTGTGTGAAGTTGTTAGAGAATCTAGTGTTCCATAACAAGTCGAAGCATATCGAGATAAAGTACCACTATATCAGGGATATGGTGCAGAGAGGAGCAGTGAAGCTCTAGTATGTTGCGACGAAGGAACAGATAGCTGATGTATTGACAAAGACATTGGCTAGGCTAAAGTTCAAGTACTTCAGGGAGAGACTTGGTGTTCTATAGATCGAGGTTTCCTCCAAGGGAAAGTGATGAGTCCCATAGCCATTTTGACATCGTGAGAGGATTGGTTCCTTCCATGGTCAGATGTAAGGGCTGAGCTATTCTTTCATGGTGCGAGGATTGGTTCCTTCCATGTCAGATATGAGTGCTGAGATCCATAGCCATTCTGATGAGTAGGTCAGATATAAGGGCTCAGCCATTCTTTCATGGTGATAGGGTTGCTCCCTTCCATGTCAGATATGAGTGCTGGCCATTCTATCAAGTAGGACAAATGTAAGGGCAATTTCCATTCTAGGAATGGAGGCACCTGGTCAGTTACCAGGATCACTCAGTGTAGGACTGAGTAGCCATTCTGATGTGATAGAGGGATGTGTTCCCACTTGATCAGATGTAAGGGCTGAACCATTCTGTCATGGCTAAAGGATTAAGTTCCTTCCATGTCAGATGTGAGTGTTGGCCATTCCGACGAGCAGGTCGGATATAAGTGCAGTACCATTCCGACATGGTGAGAGGATTGGCTCCTTGCGTGGTCGGATGTAAGGGCTATGACATGGTGAGAGGATTGGTTCCTTCCATTGTCAGGTATATGTGGATGCCACATCTGGTTTGAAAAAGGACCAGCTCTATGATGCCTCATCTAGTTTGAAAAAGGACTAGCTCTGGGAAGACTCGTCTGGTTTGAAAAAGGACTAGCTCTGTGTAGATGCCTCATTTAGTTTGAAAAAGTACTAGCTCTGGGAAGACTCATCTAGTTTGAAAATGTACTAGCTCTGTGTAGATGCCTCATCTAGTTTGAAAAAGGACTAGCTCTGGCAAGACTCATCTATTTTGAAAAAGGACTAGCTCTATGTAGATGCCTCATCTAGTTTGAAAAAGGACTAGCTCTGGGAAGACTCATCTAGTATGAAAAAGGACTAGCTCTGAGTAGCTGCCTCATCTAGTATGAAAAAGGACCAGCTCTGAGATGATAAATGTAGTATGAAAAAGGACTGGCTCTGTATAGCTTCCTGTGATGAGAAGAATCATGAGATAGCACCAGGGATGATCCAGATCGAGTGATGATTGAGATCCAGTGATGATAGCCAGCGATGATCTAGATCTAGTGATGATTGATATCCAGTGATGATGATCCAGTAGTGATGATCCAGATCGAGTGATGATCCAGATCCAGTCGAGTGATGTTGATCCAGATCGAGAGATGATCCATATCTAGTGATGATGCTCCATGATGATCCAGATTGAGAGATGATCCAGATCCGATGAAGATGACTTGAAGATGAAGATGACTTGAAGATGAATATGAATTGAAAATGAAGATGACTTGAAGACGAGATGATCCAGCTGATACAGAGAAGAAGACTTGTGCTGATAAATTGTGTCAAGAGAATACCTTACTAGTTAAGAGGGAGTGTTGATGTAATTGTAACTTTGGAATGTATTCACTTGTATTTCTTATCTATTGTAACCCGATGCTTATTTCAGGATGTATTGTAATGTATTTGAGTCATGTCATACCCCGATGTTTATTTCGGGTAGTTTCAATAATGAGAAATTCATGTCAAGTCATTATGGGTAACCCTCCTATTGGTTAAGGGTTAAAGTCCCCATAGTTGTGGGACCCTTGGGTTATTAGACTATCCTAGTGAAGTTGACCCTAGGTGATTCATTTTAAGTCGGGGAAATAGTCCCCACTATTGTGTTACCCTCCTATTGGTTGGAGGAGGCAAAGTCCCCACAAGTGGTGGGGCACTAGGGTTATTAAACACTCCTAGAGATGTTGGCTCTAGTAAGTAATTGTTAAGTGAGGCCAACATGTTGGAGTGCACTTCAAGTGAAAGAAAGAATATAAATAGAGAGTGAGAGCCTCTCTATTTATCACTTGTAACACTCACACTCACTTAAGAGGGCGCATGAGTGAGAGAGGAGAAGCTCTCTCAGTGTGAGAGAGAGAGACTGCTACTGTGTGGAGATCATCTTAATGTCTTGGGGATTTTAATGTTTTGGTGCTAATTCTATCTCTGAGGAAGTTGCAGGTTTTTCTCCCTTATGGTTTCCCCGAGGAAAACTCTTTGTGTCTCTTGTCTCTTGTGATGTGCTTATGTTTTATTGTTGTGCTTTTTATTCTCTCAGTGAAAAGATCCTAAGATCATAATGCTAGCTTATATGATGAAAAAATAACATGTTTTCCTTCCCTTGCAAACTTTGGAGTTCAACAATATTTGTTCAAGTAGGTGGGGCCGATATAGTGGTAATCTTCATTTTAACTATCCGGATTCCATCCTTAGAAACCACAAAGCAAAGAAGACATCTCGTCTCAATGCAAAAAACACATTTGTGTGGATTTAGTTGTATGTTATAATGATGACATCTCAGAAAAATGTTCCTAATATGCTGAGGGTGTTCTTACCGTTTCTTTGAATGTGCTGTGAGATCATCAGTGTATGGCTCTACAATGTTCTTAACATCGTGGAACGCATAGGACCTGGCCCACTAGAATGTAGCTCCAACGTTTTTATGGCCAAAAGGTAACTTCCTATAGGAAAATGCTCCCCAGTGACATATAAATGTTGTTTTGTGTTGATCGACAAGCAATATCTCAATCTGATTATAGCAAGAAAATCCATCCATAAATGAGAAGATGACACTTCCAGCACAGTTGTCGATAATTTGATTGATATGTAGTGTGGGAAATTTGTCTTTAGTACAATCTTTATTTAGGTCTCGAGAATAGATACACACTCTAATGGTACCCTACTTTTTGTTCACAGTGACAATGTTAGATACCCATTCCGTCAAGGGTATAGGATAAATAAATCCTACCTTCAAAAGTTTTTCTACTTCGTCTTTGATAGCTGTAGCCTTCTGAAGATGGACTTGACACAATTTATGCCTGACAGTGTTTGGTATGGGATAGGTTTTAATTTCATGAACCATAATAGACGGGTTTATCCCAGGCATCTCCTCATAAGTCCAGGAAAAAATATCTCGAAATTATTTGAATAATGCTCTATATGCTTCAGTTTCTTTGGTTGAGCAGTTCTTCCCTACATGAACATGCTCAATTGTTCCAGGTTTGACCGATATGTCCATGGGGGTTGTTTTAGTAATGTTGCATATATTTCCCTCAGATTCAGCATTTTGCAACAATACATGTGTTTACAGATGGGTGACAATATCAGTATTGATAAGTGTTTGAAAGTCAAAACCTACCAAAGTGGCATTGGGAAGGAAAGAATATCGATGATGATGGTCTTCCCATAGGGGTTCACTTCCACTCATGATCTCTAGGATGAACTCATCTGAAGAAAAATTCTGTGTGAGATAATCTAGAGTGGGTAGAGAGGGTTCTAACCAGTAAGGTAGGTGGTAAGGGTCCAAAGCCATGAGGTGAAGGTCATCAACATGGTCATCGAAATGGATTGGATAGCATCATACATTGATTCATATGGGCCAAGGGAGGATGACTTGAGAATATATTTTTCCTTGGTACTATATCCATTTGTGGAAATCATGTTTACTGTCACCACTTTTGTACTAGGAGGGGTTGACAGAAACACACCCATAAGGGTGGGGTCTTCCAACATTCCTACCCCAATCGACTAATAAGGAGGATGGGAGTGTCCTAGCATAGGGATTTTATTTTCCATAAGGATCATAACATCTGGTGTACAATAGTCAAGTTGATTAATATTCACAATATTCCCCATATGTGGAAATTGGAGAGTTCAAAATACTATCGAAGCGACAATGGTCATAGCGTAAAGCAAATTCCTCCCCAATAGAAGATTGTAATCTAATAGGGAATTAACCACTTCCACCTAAATGGAAATAGTTTTGGGCTTAAGCTCAACAAAAAGGGCTAGAAATCGACCATGGGCCTGGAAACCTCATCCATTAAAGGATTTTAAAGTAGTTAACAATTTCATCACCTTAGGAGAACCAATGGCCCTCCAACAAGAAATAGACAAGACCAAGGTCAATTCTCCTTCATCCACAAAGGTCCGATGGACCTTTCTCCCAAATACTCTAGATGCAATCTGAAAGGCGAGTTGGTGGGGTAACCTGGATTTATAGTTCTCTAAGTTGAAATGAATCAAGTTAGTATGATCTAGGTATAATGACCCCAAAGCTGTTAGCAGGTTTTTACGCTGCGTCAGACAACTCTGGAGTACCTCAAGAGTAGAAAATGCACAAAGTTCTTGAGATAAATCTTCAACAATGTTATAAATTATGCAGCTCGGGAATTGGGATTGAAAACTAAATTTCTGAGGGTGGCCTTAGGTGGTCGTAAAATTGAATCAAGATTAGTTTTTTTGATCATGAGAGGACCATTAGATGAGGATGGAGGAGAGCTAGTTGAAAGGACTTTTGTCAGAAGAGGGATTTTCATCCTTCTTTTTGATTGGCTTGTCATATGATTAACTACAAGTATTCAAATTAATGGTCTCAGAAGACATCATCCAGATTTATTCTGTGGAAATAGTGTTCCCCTAGTTAGACATGTGGTATATCAGTTGTTGTTGAGAGGGAAAATGATTAGAAAGAACTACAGGTGTGGGGTTACTCCTCAAAACTTTATTAATCTCATCGTGATGAGGACATTATTTTGTGAAGTGATATCATCCACACAATAAGCAGGGATATTTGGCTTTCCTCTTCCCTTTATCATTCTCATTAGTTGTAGGCTTAGGATTCTCCTGTTGGTTCCCAGGTTTCTTGTTTTTACCTTTTCCTTTTTTCTTATTGCTGGGGATTTGTGTGCTTTGAATGGAATTTACCTCGGCGGAGACCGTAGGAGTCAGAGGAGCAGTGGTAGAAGCATTAGGTTTCTTGGTAGGTTTTTCCGTCGATGAGGGCTGGATTGAACCAACCACCCCATCAACACGAGCTTTTGTTGGTGGCTTAGCAGGATTTGTGTTGGGGCAAGGATCTTGCTGAATTAAATCATACAGTCTTCTAGATTGGGAATAGACCAAATACAGATATTGAGCGTGACTAATAGCTTTCTTTTCAGTAACTGCACTGCCCATAGCCACATATCGGGGGATAGGAGGCAACAATGACTTAGTGAACCAATGAGCTAGTAGTTGGTCCAGGATGGGAGCTTTAATAAGCCTTGTCCACCTTATCCACTCATGGATATGGTTCTATATGTGCATGGAGGTGTTCTAATGTTGTGAAGTTAAAATATCTGTACCTGTATCATAACGAATGGGTAGCTGAAAGTGCGTAAGGGAAACTGTTGCCAAAGAGATAAAGTCATCAAATGAATGTTGTGGAAGTTCAATGTACCATTTTGTAGTTATATCGGTTAATGTGCACTGGAAGAGCCTCAAATGAATAGAATCATCCATTAAGAAGTTTGAGGAGCACCACTGATGAAAGGTCATAACATGGTTTTTGGGATCATCTCCCTACTTTCCATGGAATTTTGGAATGTTTGATGGAAACTTTACCAGAATCGGGCCACGAAGGGTTATGTCAAATGGGATCACTTATCAATTTGGATAAATAAGGTAAATCCAAATTTACTAAGAAAGGTAACTGATGATTGGGTTCCACATGCTGGTAGTATTGATAAGGAATGTATCCACCAGTAGGACCATATGTTGACTGATGTACAAGTTGCTGAAATGGCTAATAAGATGATGAAATTCTTGAATATTGACCTCCAATATTAGGGCCACCAGAACCACCAAGACAACTAGGAACACTAGGACCACCAGGACCTCTAGGAGGAGGACCACCAAGGGGAGGAACTCCAGAAGGAGGACCTCCAGGACCCCCAGGACCTCCAGCACCCCCAGGACCCCAGGACCTCCAAGACCACCAGGAGGAGGATCGCCCAACCCCCGGGGGGAGGACCTCCATAAGGCGATCCTCCAACACCTCCAACAGTGTGAATAGGTATTCCTCCCATTACTGGCATGTAAGACCAGTTGGGTTTCCTCCATGGTGTAAATGCATTCCTAGGGTACAAAATTCTAGTGTAGGACATTCCTGTAGGGGTAGGTTCATAATTCATATTCCCTACAGGTATTTCATTTGCTGGGTAACCATAACCCCATGAGTGTTGATTAATTGTAGTTTGTACCACTAAGGGATGACCTGAACTTAAAGGAGGGTTTACCATATTTCTATTGGTGGGAGGAACATATAATGTGGATTGTCCTACAGTAGAGGCTTGTCTATTATTAGTAACAATTACACTAGAGGGTAACGTAGGTCGCACCATGGGTTGCTCCCCGTCATTAGAAGCTACAGACACTACTGTAATTGAAGGTTCCCCCCCAACCATAGAAATTATGGGATGACTAGAGACAGACCTAGAATTCAAAACTGCGGTATCGGAATTGGAGGTTTAACGTGGATTGCAAGAAGTCTCACCATATGCTAGATGACCATCAATGGAAGCTATAATTTTTGACATAAGCAAAGGATCTGTTTTACAGGGTAATCTAGATTATATAGATCCATTATGACGTGTAGGTGTGGCCAAAAATCTGTCTATCCTATGCATTCTCTCTTGAAAATCTCATGCACAGTGAATAGATGCTTGGATTTGTCTACATTCTTCTTCACTTGGAGAAGTTTGTTTAGGAGAGGTCCTATTAACCCCAAATGAGGAAATGGACTGTTGCATAGAAGTTCTCCAAAATGGAGCATCAGGTCCATATTGTGGTTCATCAGGACTATCGGTACAACCTTCCATAGGAGGATGAAAGGAAGTTTAAGCCATGGGAGCTTGTTGAGCCAAGGGATTAACGTAAGAAGTGAATTAGTTTCCACTTTATAGAACTAGATTTTCTTCCTCATGGGAACTCGTTGTAGCTCCTTAGTCAATGGCTTCCATTGGACTTTCTCCTGTAATAGGAGGAAAATCAAGTTGTAAGCCTTGAGTCCTTCTGGATCGTCTCAACTGCAAATTAACTAGATTGTGTCAGTCACTAAACCTCACCTAGGGTTTCAGAACTAAGAAAAATCACACAAAGACTTCTCCTACTCAAGCTATAGGCCATAATCAAACTTAAGTGATAGGTTGAGCTCAAAATAGTCGGTCTCTCACCAGGATTGTCAAGCATTTGTAACTCGCGATATACTCAAGATAGATGTGTATAATTCTCCTTGAGCGTTGTTCTTGGTGTATTTCTCCAAACAAGATGAACAAAGGGTTTTTCTTAGTTGGACAAGGAATCCTATTTGGGTATCCCGATATACATAAGGTACGTGGGAGCTCAAATCAGTAGCAGTGTTATCTAATGCACAACCATCCACAAGGTCCCTTCCAATATACAATCGAGTACGTGAAGTGCCTTTCTATATACCTCAAGGGTACGTGAAATGACATTCAATATACCGACGGTACGTGGAAGAACCACTTTCAATTCCCAAGATGTAGTGGAGACAAAGTAACAACATCTCTTACATTTTACGATGCTCGAACATGACACTAACTTATCACTCAAATTTATATTCAATTTTAGACCTATAACTACCGTTAATTTTATCTTGAGTGGGAAGGTGAACGCATGAGATTTTCACAGAAATGTAAAGCCATGCAAATATGAAATCAAGATATTTTCACTTTAGTTTTCAAGGCATGCCTACCTATGGGAAGGATAGGGTATTTTTCTTTTCAATTTTCGTTTTGAAACCAAAAATTTCCCAAACAACTACACTAAACAAAACTTTTTCTGAGAAAGAGAACAAGGAACAAACTTCAAAGTAATTTTGAAAGCAAGTAAAGTAAGGTAATATCTCTTTTTCTATGAAGAAATACCAAACACACTCAAAAGCATAATCAATTATTCAATTTTCTTTTGAAACTAGAAAGATCTAACTTAAAACTATTAATATATTTTTTGGATGAGATGGAAATGTAAAAGAAAGAGAAGAAAGATAGAAAGATGAAAGCTGATGAGGCTAATAAGATATCCAATAGTTCATTCTCCAACAAAGATATAAAAAATTCTCAACAAAAAATTTTTCTTTTTCAAAGTAAAAATAAGTCCTTCAGAAACTTTTTAATGAAAAATGAGAAAAGGAAAACAATCAAGAAAGTCTTTCTTTTCAGATCGATTTAATGATAAGAGTGAGATCTAACTAGTGTTAATCTCTCAAGAAGCACCTCGTTTGAAAAATTCAAAACCAAGAATACAATCCGATGAATAGATGAACCTATCCTAGCTCTTTAATTTCAACAAAACAAGCCTTTTACCACATCAAATTTGACATTCAAGCATTCAAATATTTTTAATACAAACTCAGACATTCAGAAATGAAAACAACTAACCAATATTGTTTTGCAAAAACTTTGAAAAAACTAATTTTGGAAAAGGCCTACCTGGCACCGCATGCAGAGAGTCATTGACACATCGGCTTCGGTCCAAAACTGCCTCTTGATTACTAGTCCCAAGCAGTGGCACTGCTTCCTGCTAATTTCCTTTAGGCGGTGGCATCGCTTATTGCATGCAGCACATGCGCAGTTCTCTTTAAATGCACAAAAACAAAGAAAATGATAAAAAATCAAGGTTAGATAATTGTGCAACTGGAATTTAAGACATGAATTAACAATATTTAAGAGTACAGAGGGCCAATAAAACTTAGACTTGAACATACCAAACCAATAAACACTAGATCAGCTAGTGGATATGATTGAAGTGATGAAGGAGGGGAGATTAGATTTTAGACAAGTGTTCCTAAAAAATACTAAGGAAGATCAAATTAGCTGAAGCACAAAACCTAGTGGAGTCACCATATTTGTTGGTAGGAATATTGCACCTTCTCTAGACAGAAATTGTTCCTCTAGTCTGAATGGTTCAAATCCAAAACAAATGGTTCACAATAAGGTTGGAAGACTTTCCCTAGAAGCTATAAACACCTAGAATGAAATATTCGATGGAGTGATGTGGTTCTCTTCTTATTCCAAAAGGTCTCTAAGGAAACACCTTCATAAACACATCAAAAAAACAAGAGATCAAAGATACCAGAGCATCATCTATAGATCTATGCCAATGACTAAGGAATTTGACAATAACATGCAAGTATATAACATAACAATTATATGGGAAAGGAACCAACTTTATATTAATAAAATGAAGAAAGAGATTACAACCTATGACTTAGTGTTGATATGCACTTTCACAAAACCAACATCTTGTGCCCTACAACTCCAACTTGCTCCCTCAAGCTTGCTTGGAAGACTTAGGCCAGAATATCAAAGCAATTGCATAACATTACTCTCTCTTCAACCATGGAGATTGAGCCTACTTTTACAGGCTTGGAATGGATAGGGATGGTTGAGAAATTGGTGGGTGAGGTGGCTAGGAGATCCTACAAGGATAGATATCAATCCCAACTGACCCTAGTGATCAGGGATAAGGGTGCCACGAAGCCTTCTTTCGATAAGCTTCATGAGAACCTCTCTTTTTCCCTTTTTACCAAGGGCACTGCTCTTTGTTCACCATGATAAAGTGGTTTTGGAAAGAACCAGGCCTTGCTTAAAGGGTAAAGGTGATTCCACCGCTTACTATCAACTGAGTTAAGGTAGTGCTGAAGAAGGCACTGCTTTTTGACTAACTAGTAGAAGCGGTGCTGGACTTTTATATTGAAAATTAATATCTAGACCAATGTTCTTGCTTCACAATTTGGGATTGAGGGAAACACTGAATTTTGGGATCTTATCACATGTTGATGACGAGATTTAGGTATAACATAGTGGGGCCACCCCTAGTGTGTTTGTGCACTTAGTATTTTTGTAGCACGATGTATATTCAGCTGAGAAAGCTTATGTAGCTTCTCATTTTGTACTGGACATATTTGGACATGCAATATATATATATATATATATATATATATATATATTTGATGCACGTGGATGCACTTTTATGGTTTTTATCTGCGAGTCTTTTTATGATGTGAAAATAGCCTAGATGATTTATGTTACATATGTATGCATGTTTATATATGATGATGTATGATGCAATTTTTTATATGCTTCCTTTATGCGATGATGAATGTGCCATTCTAGAATGTCATTAGCCATTTGATCCGCTACACTATTGAGGTTTCTGGGAACATGTGTGAATATGATGATTCAAATGTTGTAACCAACTGTTTAGTGCACAGGAACTTTCTAAAGAGACAGGGATCACGTACCTTGTAGTGGTTATTCAACTGGGAGACAAGCAGCTAGGAGACTAGGAATACATCAAGGTGGTGAATACCCAATTCGAGGGAAAAATCCAAGAGGCCTATGACACCATTGTACTCATCCTAGTTGTTTGTTGAAATTCCCACACATATTCCATCAATATGTATCAACTCATGTGATGGGGAATAGATGACCCATGTAGCTGAGGCAAGATTTGGAGACCATTGGCTTGCTCCGTCAGCAAATCCAATGTAGCGACACGAGGTAGGACCCATCTGGTCCAGTCAAGGAAACAATGTGTAAGATTCACTTCAGAAAAAGTGTAAAACAAAAATAGACAAGACTATGATACAAGTGACTCATTGGTGATGTTAAGTGTAAAATCTCTTGAGGTATACCCTATTACAGGGGTTCTCCAAGAAATTTCCATTAGAGTCAAAAACAATGTATGCCCCTTTTCAAAGGAAAAGGTGGATGGCATACGGGCCATACCAAATTGACTAGAACTTTCCTTTGCCCAACTTATGGTTGGCTTGGTCATAAACCAGAACCATACTTCCTTCACTAAAGGTGCAAGGGTAGACATGAGAGTCATAATGGGATTTTGACCAGGTTTTTGCTACTTCAATGGATTGAATACCAGCCTGACGATCCTCTGTGGTTTGTTCAAGTTGGAGTAGTCGTTCTTCCGAAGGAAAAGTATCAGAAAGGAGTTCAACAGCGAGGCAAAGTGATGGGATTTGGAACTCTATAGGGAGTACTAATTCGACACTATTTACTAAGAAGAAAGGGGTGAAACCCATGGCGATATTCACAGATGTGCGATAGGCCCATAGGGCGGAGAACAACATGTGGTGCCAGTTATTTTTATGGTTTCTTACCATCCTTTGGAGCATAGTTTTGATAATTTTGTTGACCATTTCAACTTGGCCATTTCCCTGGGGGTAGTAGAGAGATGAGTACTAGTGTTGGAACTTCAACATGGTTGAGAGCTCATCCCAAACAACGTCTTCAAAATGTGAACCATGGTTTGAGACCAATTGTTTGGGAACACTAAAGAGGAAAATGAAATGGTTAAAGAAGAAACGTGCTGCCGGTTCAGTTTTGCAATCAAATGTGGGCATGGCCTCGGCCCACTTGTTGAAGTAATCAATAGCCACAATGATGTATTTATGGTTGTTGTCTGAGGTAGGGCTGATTGTCATGAATTCGATTTCCCATTTACAGAAGTGGTTCATTGTGACCATGGGGTGTAATGGTGCAGGGGGATTTCTTGCCTTTGGGGCAAAGAGATGACAAGTCTGGCATTGTTTGACTACCTCGATGCAATTAGCAAAGATAGAATGAAAAAAATAGCCAACACGTATAATGTTCTGAGTGGTGGCCACCATAGGCTCCACTATGACAGTTGTTAAGGACAATTTCATCCTTGTCGTGGGTGAGGAAACAATGTAATATGGTGTCGATGCCATGATGTTACAACACATCTCCAATCAGGAGATGGTGAGTGACCTAATGTCATATGCATCGTCTATCTTTATGGCTTAAATGAGCCTCAAACTTATAGGTGCGCAAGTACAAAAATATGCCCCCATACCAAGGGTATTCTGAAGAGAGGAAAAATAAGAATTCATAGGGAAGGTCATCTTTGAGTAGCGGTGGTGTGGACAACAGGGGAAGGTCTGTCATGAGAGTGGCTAGTGCTAGTGCCTTGGTGCTTTTTGGGGAAACAAAATCCAAGTCGAACTCTTGGAGAATGACCACCCACTTGGTCACGCAGCCTTATAGGAGGTGGCGGCTTAAGAGGTACCGCATTGGGTTGGAATCAACAACTACTCAGGTATGGTTTGCGATAATATGGTGGCATAGTTTCTAGGATGAGAATACAATGGCAAGGGCCAGTTTCTCCTCAGGTGAATACCATAGAGGGGGATGTGTCATCTTCTCGATAAAGTAATAAATCACATGCTCTTAACGAGCATCATCTTCTTGTACAAAGACTTTGGAAATGGTATTTTCCAAGGCTGACACATAAAGGTTGAACTCTCCGGTGAAGTAAGGTGGAGAGAGTGCGTCAAATGATTCTTGCACCTGCTAATTCCAAACAAATGGAATTTTAGTATGGAGAAAACATAAGAATCCATGGGATTTCATTGCATACTCTAGTACAAAGTGGCGAAGGAAGTTGGACTTTCCTTGGAGACTTTGTAGTTGGCACAGAGTTCGTGGTGAGGGGAGATCAAGAATAGCTTGAACTTTGAGAGGGTCGATCATTATCCCATTATGGGACACGATGAAACGAAGAAGACGGCCTGCTGGGACACAAAAAATGCACTTGAGGGGGTTCAAGTGGATTTTTTACTTGAGACATCACATAAATACTTGCTGCAAGTCATCTATATGTTGTGATTGTTTTCGTGACCAAACCGTGAGGTCATCTAGATAAACTAGTATAATATGGATGAGGTCATGGAAGCAATATGTCATGGCATGATGGAAGGTGGCTCCAATGTTCTTCAAAACAAAGGGAATTAATCGAT
The DNA here is from genome assembly GCA_001517045.1 of Pseudotsuga menziesii. Classification (NCBI taxonomy): domain Eukaryota; kingdom Viridiplantae; phylum Streptophyta; class Pinopsida; order Pinales; family Pinaceae; genus Pseudotsuga; species Pseudotsuga menziesii. The sequence goes on from LPNX010003963.1 coordinate 218,346, forward strand.
ATGTGAATGTGCCCCAACAGGTGGTGAAAGCAATTTTGTATCGGTCCTCTTTCTTGATCTAAATTTGGTTATATCTGGAGAAACTGTCCATGAAGGATAAGACCTCATGTTCGACACATGTGTCAATGATCTAGTCAATCAATGGTGTTTGGAAGTTGTCTTTGGGACAAGCTAGATTCAGATCCTAGAAGTCTATGCAAACTTAGATGGTGCCCTATTTTTTGTTCACAGGAACAGGTTTGGATACCCAAGTGGTGTATGTGATGGGATAGATGAAACCAATTATGTGGAGTTTCTATATTTATGCTTTGACCGCAACAACTTTGGATGGGTGGAGGGGCCTCTATGTTTGGCAGACAGGAATGACATATAGCCATGTGTCAATTCTGGTGTCCCACAATTGATGGATCAAATCCTGACACCTCGCTATATGACCATGCGAAGATGTCCCTGAATTCTTGAAAAAGTGATTTATAGGAAGCAACTTCCTCAAAAGAGCATGATGCCCCTAGCATGATTTATTCAACAATTTCAGGATTGGTTGAGATGTTGATCTTGATGGTAGGTGAGATATTGGCCATGTTTCACTCTTCAAAGGAATCTGGTGCCTGAATGGGGTTCTTGAACAAGTCAACTTTCTCGTGGATGAAATCTTTGGTCTCAACTAAAAACTAGTCAAATAACGACACACGTTCTTCGGGGATGAAGAATGAGCAGTGGTGCATATCGTACCATTGGTATTAAGGAGTGATTAAAGACTCAAGTATCTCCTCATCATTATTGAAACAATGATTAGATAGGGCCACAGGATCATTAATGGTTTCAGAAGTGGAGGGGTCGTTGGAGCTGGATATCATGTAAATGGTTGTGGTGCCTGAGGAAGGATTTAGAGGGTCGATTTCCTCAATAATGGTGATATTGGATTCAAGGGAGTGTTTCTAAATATTACTCAAAGATGTCTAGAACTTGACCAAGTCTTGGTAGTGGTGAGAATAATTTCCATACAAACTGCACAAGGCACATGCATGGTTTGTCCTCAACGACTTGTTCTTGACCTTTGGCAGACTCGAAAGGTTGACCACCAGGGTGTTTTCTATCATATCCATGGCATCTAAGTGTGTGTGAAGGAAGAGGATATCAAGATATTTTTGGGTTGCATGACCCTGTATGTTACACATGGTGCATGGTGGATTTTACTGAGGTTCATTCATTTCTTTTGTGTTTTTTCCTCTAGCCCTCTTCAAGTGGGGCAGGGTCTTTGTAGGTGTAGAAGGTGGCTTTTGTGGGCCCAGATGGGGTTGTGTCTTGACTGCAATGGTTTGAATGGGAGTCAACATGACCTGGGGCACTTGAGGTTGTGTGGGTGGTTCGAGGTACCAGATAGGAATCCCCAATGTGAAATTGGGTAAGTTCAGAGTAGCCATCACTATATTACTCAAAATGCTGGGTGGTGGGAAAAGGAAATGAATTGTATGAACTTGGAGAGATCCCAAGTAATTACTTGGCGACTGCATTTGAGGTTGCATCTGTGGATGGGGCTATGGCTACACTTGGGGTTTCGGTGCAACGGTGTTGGATGAGAGCATGCATAAATATGCATTCTTGCTTGGCGTCGGTGGAGGTGGTAGCAGGAGGAAGGAAGTCATCATGGAGGTGTCAGCAAACAACTTGGGGCCTACTTCCACCAATGAAGGGGTAACCCCACTGTTGAAGCTAGTATCAACAGTAGGGATAAAATTTCCTGGTGCGATTGGCCCCTACGGATAGTGGTAAGTTAGTTGGTTCACCATCACAATCTTCCTGTCGTGAGGGAACATCAAAAGGAAAAAAATAGTGGATGCAATGGATCTCATGGGATACATGTAAATTCTTCCTAGGAGGAGGTTATAATCCAACTCTACATTCACAACTTCTATGTCGATCAACACCATTTTTCCGGCTAATGTTATGGGAACGTGTGGAAGGATCCCTAATATTTTGTGGGGTGGCCATCATAGGCGCACAATGTAGTGGTGGATGGTTGGAGGAAAGGGGATCCAAGTTTTTTCCAGAACAATGTGGACATAACACAAGTGGATGCCCCTTTATCGATAATACATCGATGCAAAACCAAATTTCGAATGGACACCAGAATCTGGAAGGAAATGGGTGATGGAATTCTATGCTCTCCATTGTCCAAATCAAATGTCATCAATTTGGATTCAAAGGGGTCTATGGCATCGAGCGCGTCGAGAAATGATTTTCACTGTAGTGGGCACATTTTTAGTACTTCAAGAGTGGACATGGCCATGGGTGATTAGGGAAGGTCATCAACGATAGTATAGTTTGTTGCGGCTCTAGTCGTGGAATTGTCGGCAATCCGGCACATGGGGGGTCATGGGGGGAAAGGGGTTAAGTGAAGAGGTATGTTAGTTGTGTTAGACATGGATGCCTTTGATGGGTTACTGGTTTCAATATTGGATCCATACTTTTTTTTTCTGGTCTGCAAGTTGACCTCTTTAGTTGTCATGTCTATCACATGGTCAATGCATTTCTCTATCGCCAAAGGTGTGGCGGGGGATGTGGTAGAAAGTGGGGGTGAAAGTGTGGTTTCTAATAGTCCTTGAAGTGGTAATGGGTTCTAGAGAACCATGGGTGGAGGGCTTAGTGGTGCTTGATTAGGTTGAGCTTTAGCTGTCATGTTGGTACCATGATGAACTTCATTTTGAATGGCCTACTTAGTGCAACCCATGAAAGGGCATTCATGCGTATAGTGACCATAGACATTGCATAGTTTGCATGCTTGATTTGTTCATAATGGGGCGTTTCATCTAGGTGGATTGGGTTATTCGAGATTTTGAGCTGGTTGGTTTTCTCTAGTGTTGTTGGGAGGATTTTGCTAATGGCTTCCTCCTTGCAATTGGTTTTTGCCCTGATTCCAGCTTGGTTATTTCTGGCTTGTTCTTGTTAGTTATTAGGGGCAGGTTAGTTGGGATGATTTTGCTGGGAATTTTTTTTTCCCAAGGGTGCTTATGGAGACGGGGTGAGGGATGAAGTGGTTTACGGAGGTGGTGAATAGTATACTGGGAGAGCTGGGGGGGCTATAAATCTAGTCATTTGTCTCAAATACTGTTGTGTCGACCAAGTTGGTGAATGGACATGATGAAGTGGCATAGGTTGTGTTTAGGAGGTTGTGGCTTCTAAATGAGACGCCATCATTAAGTAGTTGGGAGCTTGGTTTGGGTGGGAAACACTAGGTGTGTTTCTTGGGTGTGGGGGCATCATAGATGGTGTTGCACGGTGTTGTGAGTGGTGGAAGACATATGCTATGATTCCATCTGTGGCATGGGATGCCCCAGCATATCACGGTAGGAGATGAAAACATGACGAGTGTCAGGAAGAATGGTATACAGACATCCTCACCGAGCGTAAATTAAATCAAATTGTTGTTCCTTCAAGATGTCCTCTTCCTTGGACTGAGGGCACTCGGAGGCAACGTCCTTGGCTATGGGTGGTAGAAAGGTCTTCAAAAAACAGTCGAGGAAGATTTTATCTTCTAGTTGGATCTTGCACAAGCTCTGACACCAGATAGGAGTATCTCCATGCCCTCGTTATAGAGGACGAGGAGTTGGAAATTTTGGAGAAACATGAAGGATAAAGTGTTGAAGCTTAGGTAAGTGGCTTGTGGAAACTCGATGTACCACTTTGCTATGGTGCCTCTGAGGGTGCGCTGGAACAGTCTGAGTTTGATTGAATCATCCATAATGTTGTTTGATGAGAAACATAAATGAAATGTCATGATGTGGTTTTGAGGGCACTTCCTAACCTTCCCTTCAAACTTTGGGATGTATGAAGGGATTTTGGTTGGCATGGGGGGCTAGTAGGCATGATGACAGATTGGGTCGTTATTCAACCTAACCAAATAAGGAAAGTTTAGGTGAGCCATAAACGAGAGGTTGGACCTACGACCGGTATGAGGGGGGTCGACAATGGTGCCGATATTTGCAGGAGTGTTGTGCCCCTATGTGACTGCGGGTGCCTAAAACTGACCTCCCATAATTGGGATGGTCAAAATAGTAGTGGAAGGGCCACTACCCCTAGGAATGAAAGGTGGTACTATGGGGATTGCAGCAGCTAGTATAGAACCGCAAATATGTGTTTGTGGACTGATCATAGTATGCCCAATGTTACTGGGACAACTAGTCAAAATGTTTGCTTTGATGGGGGGTAGGAATGTAGGTCTGCTGCCCATCACCCCTCCGGAGAAGGGATTGCGTTCTATGAAATCCATGGGGATAGATGGTGTTGTGTGTAGATGAGGCTCAGATTGGTAGGAATCAAAGTTAGATTCAGAAGTCGTGTGGCCTTCTAAGGGTGAATGTTGTTGAGAATGGTCTCGATGGTGTTGGTTTAATGGTCCAAACTGAGAGAATTCTCCCTGAGACGAGAGGAGACCATGTCTCTCTAATGGTAACATGTAATGAAAATTGGACACCAGTTTAGTGGCTTCCTATGGGATTACAGGTGGTCACTCGTCCACCAATATTGTTAGAAGACAACGCTTGGTTTTTTCCTCACAGGATTTACTAGTCAATCAGAAAGGGTCTTTATCCTGTTTCACTTGGCAATTCCTCTTATTGGATAGCTACTTTGGGGTTCCCACGGTACTCCTCATAGTGAGTTTTAGGGAATATCCCAAGTACTTCCCATAGTTATGGCAGTTAGGGACTTATGTCCTCAAACTACAAATTTTTTGCTTAAAGTAAATTGGTTGATTTTAAACATTCGCTTGGCATCATGAACTGAGCTTGGCTGGCTTAAGTGGTGTGGTTGAGTGCATTTTAAGTGTGTGAGTACTGTTTTAAATTATTTCTGCAATTATATGGTTAGCCTAGTGTTTCTATTTTTTTGTGTACTTTGGACAATGGGTAACCTATAATATGTAAAAACCAGTCAAGCTAAAATAGAATTGAAAATGCAACTATTCAACTCAGAAAATGTAAATTTGTACTGTGCCTACCTTTTTCTTGTATTCCTCTTTGGCCAAGAAATAGTGTTGGTCTCTCATCAAAGTGGGGACAAGCCCCACCCTTAGATCCATAGGTCACTCCTCAAGTGTAAGGTTTCTCAACAGGGAGGACGCGAATGCCGTGAGACCCCCCACGGTCTCCGCCCGCTGTAGCTTCCAAGTCACTTGTTTTCAATGGCTTAGATAAATGTCAACAATAGATTCCTATTAATACACTTTTTTAACCCTCTATCTTATCTGAGAATACCCAAGAGGGTGATGACTGAGTAGAGGAGGAAGGGCTGGGCAAGGAGGTTGATTTCCACTAACTTTTTAAGATTGAAATAAAAAGAACTGTGCAAAAATATAGCCAAGAATTGGACATATTTTTATCTACAAATAGCTAACCATACACTCATTCAAATATAAAACAACTTACAAAAAGTACATATCACTTCTAGCTGCTGGACAGAGGCGATTGAGCCACACAGACAATCTAAATAGCAACGATAGGAAAGTCGGTAGTTAGGTCGCACCTTTTGGGGCTGGATAGGCAACCAGGTCACTCCTATAAGCCTAGAATAGGCGACTAGGTCACTATTTTAGGCCTAAAACATGAGATTCATCCTATAGAGGTAGATCTCTTCTGTTGGGGCCAATATTGCAAGGGGTCGCACTTTTAGGCCTAAAATCAGTGAGTTGGTCGTTGTTTTATGCCCAAAATAGGAGACTTGGCCTCAGAATGGAAAAAATTAAAAATCAAAACAAAGAACAACTGAGAACAACTCATATTGTAGCTGAACAGGTTCGGGTCTTCCTCGGGAGGGATCGACCAGTAGAAGAAATGAAAGAAACTACAAAGAAAACTACTAAACAACTAATCAAAGATCTAGAGAAACTATTAAACCCTAGGGATCCAGTGGGATCGACCTGATGGATTTGCCAAACTGTAGCAGAGAATAAATCCTAGCTACATGCATTTGCACCTGCCTTCCATCGATAGGACAAAGGGATAGACTCAATGAATAATGAATTACCTGCAACAAATTGTTAGAGGCAAATAATGGAGAACCTGCAACAAAATGTTGGAAATCACAGCATGTATATCTAGACAACCTATCAAACCAAAACAAAAAGAATAAATGAGACTATATATCTTCTATCTTAGTTTAAAATGGGGCCACCATGCCTAGGCTCAGGAAGCTACCTCTCTGGAAGGTTGGGTGGTATGGAGCAAGGCTCAACATGCAAGACTTTTGTCTAGTGGATCAAAATGGAGTGAATGGAATGAATGGCTTCAGAATGATGGTTTCTTAAGGCACTCATACGAGCAGAGTAATGGTAGGAATAAATGAAGGTGTGTTGATAGTGACCCCTACACCTCTATTTATACTTTTTTCTCAATGTTATAGGGTTTTTAACCACTAGTCGGGGTTTTAGTCCCTTTTTGGGGTTTTAAGCCCTTTTCTCCTGTTTCTTAGCTCATTTTGGGTTTTTTAGGCCCTTTTAGGGTTTTTAGCCCTTTTTTAGGGCTTTAGCTGCTTTGTGAGTTATTTGGCTCTTTTGTGGGTTTTTAAGCCCTGTTTTATGTTTTTTGAGCGTTTAGGAGAAAAGCATAGGTTAAACAAGGGTATAGGGGTCAATAAGGGTTGGGAAATGGATGTATTCATGTGGTGTGGGCCATATGGAGCAATTTGGGTAAATATTTGGGTTAACAGGTTAACCATAGTATTTTCCAATGGTATTTCCCCTATAAAAGAAAGCATTGTAAAATAGTTGTGCATTGTATTGTAGCATTGTAAACAATCTCTCTGATTATGTGAGAGAGACTATGAGAGAGTGAAGAGGAAGTGTAGTGGTATTGCTACATGTTGTATCCCTTCATATTTCTGGATGGTAATACAAGGACTGCCAGTTTCTATGTGGACATAGCCCATCGTTTGGGTGAACCATGTTATATCTGAGTCTCTCTGTAATGTGTTTAATGTGTTTTGCATCTTGTTTAATTATTTAACTATAAAACTTTTATTTCTCTGCAGTCATGTTTTCTAACAATTGGTATGAGAGCCAAAAGGTCTATTTGGTTGGTAAACTTGCAGAAAAGAAGGGTTCCTCATTTGAGTGGAAGAAATGGTGGAAGAAGGAAAGTTTGGGGTCGAGAAATTTAATGGCCAAAACTACTAGTTATGGAAGATGGAAATGGAGAACAATTTTTACCAGAAGGATCCATACCTACCATCGGGCAGAAAATCAAAACAACCGGAGACTATGAAGAATGAAGAATGGGAGGTTCTTGATAGAAAGGCACCAGGAACAGTACAGGTGTTCCTAGATTCATTGGTGGCTTTAAATATTTCAAAAGAAAAAACAGCATAGGGCCCGTTATGAGTGCATTGGATAAGCTCTACGAAAAACCCTTAGCTTCCAACAATTATTTTCAATGAATCCTTTAATTAATATGAAGATGTTGGAAGGTGGATCTGTTGTTGATCATTTAAATGAGTTTAATACACTTAGTAGTCAATTAAGTTATGTAAAAGTGAACTTTGATGATGAGGTTAGGGTTCTTCTAATCTTATGCCCATTTCTAGAAAGCTGGAATATCTTGGTCGTGGTTGTAAGTAACTATATCCCTAGTTCAAACACTCTTAAGTTTGATGATGTTGTTGGTGTTATTCTTGGCAAGGAAATGCGAAGAAAAATACCAGGTGAGACATCACGTAATGCATTGACCATGGAGAGAAGAGGGAGACAAAAGGAAAGAGGAAGGGGCCTAGGTAATCGAAGCAAGTCTGAAAAGGGAATGCACAGGTCTAGATTCAAAAAAAATAGAGTGTTGGAACTGTGGTAAGAAATGACATCTAAAGAAAGATTGCAGAGATCCAAAAAAGAAAGGAGACCGGAAGCAAGAGACTACTCAGGAATTGAATGTAGTAGGTGATGAGTTATAAGATGCTTTTATTCTTGTATTAGATAATACTAGTGATTACTGAGTAGTAGATTCATGGTATTCATGTCATACTACACCCCATAGGAAATACTTTCATGATTATGTTCAAGGTGATTTTGGACATGCTTTATTGGGGGATGATGAACCATGTAAAATTATTGGAATGGGTAAGCTACAGATTAAGGTAGATAATGGAAATGAATGGATGCTAAAACATGCGAGGAAAATTCCTTCTATGAAAATAAATATGATCTTAATAGGGCAGTTGGGAGATAGCAGGTGTTTTTCTACATTTGGAAAAATGTGGTGGAAGATCACTAAAGGAGAACTTGTAATAGAAAATAGAGACAAGGTAGGTGCATTGTATTTATGTCCTCATAATACTGATTAGTATATCTCTATAGCTTCGATAGAAATAGGTGTAGCGTTGTGGCATAATAGTCTTAGCCACATGAGTGAGAAGAGGATGCAAATTCTGCACTCAAGGAAACTCCTTCCAGATCTGAAGCATGTAAGTTTGGAATTCTGTGAGAACTGTGTTTATGTAAACATAAGAGAGTTAGATTTCTCAGGGTTGGGAAACAAAATAAGAGTGAAAAGTTAGAGCTTGTGCATAGACATGTATGGGGACCATCTTAGGTACAATATCTTGGTGGCTCTAATTATTATGTTACTTTTATTAATGATGCAACTAGAAAAACTTGGGTTTATTGCATTAGACAGAAATCTGATGTGTTTGATACTTTTAAGAAGTGGAAATATTTGGTTGAGAATGAGATAGGAAAAAAATTGAAATGCCTCAAATATGATAATGGAGGTGAATATTGTAGCAAGGAGTTTGATAGTTAATGTTCACATAATGGGATTCATGGAGAGAAGAAAGTCCCTAGAACACCATAAGAAAATGGTTGGTCAGAAAGGATGAATAGAAGGATCATGGAGCGTGTAAGGGGTATGAGATTGCATGCAAGATTTCCCTTACAGTTTTGGGCTGATGCTCTAAACACTGTTGTTTATTTAATAAACAGAGGGTCTTCAAGCACTTTGGATGTTGGAATTCCAGAGGAGGTATGGACAGGTAAACAACTAAACTAATCATTTCTCATAAATTTTGGTTGTGAAGAATTTGACAATATTGATAAAGATGATAGAACAAAGCATGAGAATAAATCCAAGAAATGTACCTTTATTGGATACAAGGTTAATGATTTTGGCTATCGTTTATGGGATTATGAAAAACACAAAATAATCAGGAGTAGAGATGTAGTATTCAATGAAAAGGTTAAGTACAAAGATCAGTTGTAGGGAAAGAAAGAGGAGAAGGAAAACACAGAGTACATAGTGCTTGATGAAATCAAAGAAAATGAAGTTCCAAAGGCACCAGAAAATCAAGAGTAGTAGCAGGTACCTAAAAATTCTGCAAATGTAAGAAAATATACTAGGTTAAGCAGACCCCCAGGACGATTCTCTGCTTCACTATATTATTTATTGATGACTGATTCTGGTGAACCAGAATGTTATGAAGAAACAATGCAGGTAGAAACTAGAAAGAAGTTGGAGGAAGGAATGGATAAGGAAATGGACTCATTGGTAAGAAACCAGAATTGGGATTTGGTTAAGTTTCATGCATAAAAAAAGGCATTACGGAATAAATGGGTTTATAAGTTGAAGGAATAATATGGAGGAAAGAAGCGGTACAAGGATACACTTATTCTAAAGGGGTTTGCACAAAATAAAGGTATAGGCTTTGATGAAATATTTTATCCTATTGTCAAAATGACTTCAATTAGAACTATTTTAAGTATAGTTGTGGTAGAATATTTGCATCTTGAACAGTTAGATGTAAATACAACCTTTCTCCATGGGGATTTGGAGGAAGATATTTATATGCAGCAAACACAAGGGTATGAGGTCAAAGGGAAGGAGAATTTGGTTTTCAAGTTGAACAAGAGATTGTATGGCCAAAAGAAAGCTCCGAGGTAGTGCTATTTAAAATTTGATAAGTTTATGACAGAACAAGGTTATAGAAGATGTCATTCTGACCACTCTGTTCAATTTCAAGAGGCTAGATAAATGAAGATATATTATCTTGTTATTGTATGTGGATGACATGCTTATTGCGGGGTCTAACATGTGAGATTTAAATGTTATCAAAAGAAAACTAGATAAATCATTTACGATGAAGGATTTGGCTACTGCAAAGAAAATCCTTGGTATGAGAATAGCGAGATGAAAAAATTGCAAATTAACATTGTCTCAAGGTGAGTACATAGAAAAGGTGTTGGGGAGTTTTAGAATTAAAAATGAAAAACAAGTTAGTACACCTTTGGAAATCCATTTCAAACTAAGTAAGGAGATGTTTCCAACGACACAAGAAAAGATAGACTAGATGTCTAAGGTTCCCTATTCATCAACAGTCAGAAGCTTGATGTATGCCATGGTGTGCACAAGACCAGATATTTCACATGCAGTGGTAGTTGTGAGCAGGTATATGAACAATCCAAGTAAAGAGAATTAGAAAGCAGTAAAGTGGATTCTCAGGTATTTGAGAGGTACCACTTCTCATGCATTATGTTTTGGAGGTTCAGACACTGTTCTATAGGGATATGTTGATGTAGATATGAGAGGTGATAAATATAGAAAGAGGAGAACCATAGGGTATGTCTTTACTATGGGTGGAACATTAATAAGTTGGATTTCAAAACTACAATAGGTTGTTGCACTTTCAACAACAGACGCAGAGTATGTTACTACTACAGAGGCTAGTAAAGAGATGATTTGGTTGCAGAGGTTCATGGAGGAGTTGGGTAAGAAGAAGGAGAATAATAGGTTGTACATTGACAACCAAAGTGCCATTCATATTGAAAATAACTCAGCCTTTCATTCAAATAATAAACATATACAACTCATGTACCATTTCGTAAGGCATGTTCTAGATGAGGAATTGTTAAAGTTGGAAAAGATACATACTAGCCCGAATCCTAGAGACATGATGAATGAGGGAGTAAGAAGAGAGAAACTGAGTTCCTTCTCTATTTCTGTTGGCCTTCAAGCATGAAGGTGAAAATAAGAAATTTTCCAACTCTAAGGTCCAGAGAATAGTACAACAAGTACAACAGAGGTGGAAATGTTGTGATAAGTCTCCAAGTGGGATATTGTTGGTTTTGGAGCCTGATCTTCCAGAGATATTATTGAGTAGTTGCTTTTGTACCCTAGGTTTACTATACAGTCTTTTCATTTGGTTTGTGCGAGGATACTTTGTCCCCCATGGGGGATGGAGGGTCCAGCGAGAGCCTGGTGGGGGTTGGGGGGTGAAGCCCCCGAAGGAAAATTTTGGGATGTGTGTTGGCCAACAGTTTTGAAGACTCATGGTATTGGGTTAACCATAGTATTTTCCCATGGTATTTCCCACTACTACATTTTGACCAAAAATCCGACGGCCGTATTGTCGGATTTTCGACACTTCCCTGTCGCATGTACGACACTATGATTTTTTTTAAGCATTGGTTGTTCATCGTCATTTATCCAACATGTTTCACACTCGTCGGTTAAGCAACACCTCAGTTAACTGTCGGTTAAATGTAACTCGTCGGTTATCTGACGTATAAATCATAATAAACTTTAAGCATAAGTGTCGGTTTAGTGACAGTGTAGAAAACTTAAGTGTCGGTTACGCGACAGAAAGGCCGTCGAAAAAAGCGACGGTAATGATTTTTTTTTTTTTTTAAATAACCTTCAATCCGTTGGTTAAATGATGAGTTAGAAAATGTAAGTGTCAGTGAAGTGACCGAAGGGGCGTCGGTGAAGCGACGGAAGTCAAATTTTTTTTAAAACTAGCCTTAATTCCGTGGGTTAAGCGACAGAAGGGCCATCGCTTAAGCGACGACAGTCAATTTCTTAAAAAAAATAACCTTCATTTCGTCGAAAAAGCGATGGTCATAACAGTTTTAAAAAAAAAAAAATACAAATGAGTTGTCGGATAAGCAACGGCCATAACAGTTTAAAAAAAAAAAATACAAATGAGTTCTCTGGTGGTTCTTCAAATAGTCCCTTCCTCCCAATTGAGTCACTCCAGTCCCTTCGTTCAGGAGGGGAAAGTCATTATTTTATAAGTGGGGGTTGCCCTTGCCAGGTTAATGTCATATGAAAAAAAATATTGCTTGGACTCTTACAAAAAGGATATTATATTAGGCAGAAATTGGTAGGATTTTTTCTATAACTGGTAGCCAATCCAAGTATTCCATATTGAGTATCCAAGTTGAGTAACCAAGCCAAGTCCGAGCATACAAACCTGGTAAGCCCAACCGAGCGTTCCAACTGATAATTTTTTGATAAATATATCTCTTCTTCTTTCTATAAATAGTGGCAATTGTAATAAGTAAGTAACCCAACTGGTTGTTGCAAGTCAAGTGTTGTTGGGGCTATCAATGTCCTACATTTATGTTAATTTTTTTGGAAGTCTCTAAGGTATGTTAATTTACGACCATGTCACATATGGAAAGGCACATCATAATTGCATAGAACATTGTTGTTTACAAATAATTTTTGAATATTATCATTCCTCCATGACAGTAATACTAGAAAAGGACAAATATAGGAACAACTATTGAATATCTAAAACCATACCTCTATCAGACCTGTGCATACGTTCACCTCCAAGTGGCAATCAATTTCGATGATCTGGGCATAAAGACAGCACTAAGAAGTCTTGTCTTCAAATGTGGGCATATTCTGAGCATATCATGTAGTGATTTCCTGTGGTGGCAACTCTAAAAGACAGTTTTATGTGTGCTAATCGGTTGGATGAATGACTCCTATAACATCTCTTCATGATCGAATTGAGGATGCAGCATTGGTATGGTGACTATGATGGGGTCATCCTGTTGAGCAAGCCAGGGAGATGTTAGAAAGAGACATCCCTATTTCATTTGGAATAGTAAAGTAATCTAGAGTACTTCTCAAATGAAAAGACAATTTTTTTTTTTACCAGCAATGGAAATTCAAGTCAAATGAAAGATGTTTCCTGCTATGTATATATGTTGAAAAAATGCATTTTACCTGAATCTCAGGTTTTAAAACAACAAATCGTTTCAGCAAATGGTTACCAAATGCAGGAGATACTGCCAGCACGCCTCCTACCCTCCATGTTCCTGGAAGGACAGGAACCCCAATTCACTAGACAGGCAAATCTTTCTTTTGGAAACAACTCTGTCAGGCAACTTTTCATGGGATTAACACTTATTCAATTTGAAAGAAGTTTCTATATTTAGATCAGATATGGCTAGTTTCCCATTTCTCACATTTCTTGGGAAATACATTTTTTGACTGTCAGATGCCACCCACTCTGGATAGTAATTTCTTGGTGTTTCTCATTTACTATTGCATATTCCTAAGGGCTTAGAAGTGACCCTCTATTAATGTCTTAATACTATTATATAGTTATTTATATTACCTTATATTAAGTACACTACAAGAATGTCTAAATAGAGTCAAGGGGGTAGTTTGAAGCCAGAATTAGGTAATAAACTAACAAATACTAAGTTCTAACATTCTCATAAATATCAAATATAGAGGAAAGTAGTGTAGTCGGAATTAGAAGTAAACAGTTGAGGTAATCTATGAGAAAAGACTAATGGAGAAAAATCATACATGTGAAATATTACAGGATCTGCAATGAAGAGTTTTAAAATCTCAAGAAAGTACAGATAAAATCCAAACCTCAATGTCTTCACAGCTCGCATCTAATGGCATCACACATTCAACTACATCAGCACCTAAGCCTAGAAGTTCCTGTAATTCATAGGCACGTTGTTGCAAGTATGTTGAGTGTGATGTCGATAATTCATCAATTAAGGAATGGCACTGCAATATAAGTCCAACATGAAACATGAACGTCAGAATAATATGACAGAAAGAATGGAAAATGTATATTTCAAACAAGAATTTCTGAGAGGCTAACTTGAAGATAAGTTTGTTAATGTCCAACAAATGACCAAAAGTAGGTAAACTAGACTGCTCAGTACATACGTTTGTGATCCAATTTGCCAGGAAACTTGGGTACGGGGATGGAAGTAACATAAAATTTGATAAATCATTGTACTAGGCAGCTGTAACAAACAGTCAAACTCATACCTAAAGGTACACTGGAAATATTATTTCAAACACCTATTTGTACTGTTGTTATAGGCAATAAAAGATTGCAAATTTCCAAATATAGTCCTGGGTTGATGTGAGTGTATTTCTAGTATTAAATACATATGTATATTTTTATGTGCATAGAATGTTGCAAATGAATAACATTATTACATGCTTGAGATGAAAATCCAGCCTTGGTTTCTGCTGAATAAATAATGTGAACACATATATATCAACTCTTCACAAATATTGTATGGTTGAGCCCACCTTTGTATTAGATAAAGTTTGAGTGCTCAATATGGTCTTTGATGAACAGTTTTGCTTCTTTAAGCAATAAAATCCTATGAACCCCGATTGCCAAACAGATTTCTTAAAACATATTTACAGGGAAATTATCTGTAGTGTGCCATACTTATATGCATTGGATATTATCTCCCAATATTGATTTTAAGTTCCCAGTTCTCCATGATAAATTGTTTTCTCATCCTCTGCTAGTGTATGTGCACAAGTTTCATCACTTGTCCATTCCTTGTAAATAGAAAATGAATATTCATGTCGATTATGTGCCATTTAATTCATATGTTTAACTTCTTTGGTTGTGGTTTCATACCATAATATGAATCCCAATTAGACTCTAATATAAAAGACGATTATTTAGTAAAGCCACTGTTCAGTAAACATCTTAGTAGGCCCATACCATGATAATGAAGCAAAAAAAGTTGAGTGAATTTTTGAATGCTTACTGTTCTATTCTATTTTGAACACAATATAGAAATCATCATCTTGCTACATAAATTAAGCAAAAGTGGTGTTCGAATAAAGAAATGTAGTGAAAATTTAATCAGAAAGTGTGTACTTTAACCTAAAGTGCCTTCGAGAAGCCCCAAGATCTTCCCTGGGCACTAAAAAAGTAGAAGCATCCAACCAAAAATCCAGAAGCCCAGTGAATGGTACCTGAAACCCGCCAATGACAGATGACACAACCACATAAGTCTGAAGTCCGAAGTGTTAAATTCTTCACAGCCATGCAAGTCAGCCAATTGAAAAGAAATGGGATTACAAATGTGATTAAAATGCAAGTAAGCCAACTGAAAAGAACCAGGAAAACAAATGCAGTTGAATTGCCTTGTTTGCTCTCATGTTATGTTTTTGCTCACCACAGTTGCTTCTCTCGCATATTGATGCATTATTGCTGATTATATGCTCCAGAAGGCGAGCCATCTGGCTACTGTAAAGAACAAATTACTTGAGAGAAAGTTTAGCATTCTGAAGTGCAAGAGAATCTTTTAGCATTCTGAGGTGCAAGAGACTCTGTGTAGCTATCTAGAGTTCTGGTTTTCAAGAGGAAATTTTTTCTGATCCTTACATATAGAACATTAATATAGGCCACAGCAGGCCAATCTTGTTGCATGTCCAAAATTGGGCACTGGACAATTTCCAACATGCCACAAAATCTTTGGTTTTCAAGGAAAAAGAATTGTATGTTTGATACTTCAGGTTTATAATTTTCTAAGGTAAATATTTTGTTAGATTTGAGATTTCATAGTTTATTTTTTTTATTTGTTAATCATGTAAGAGTGTCTACATTCAAGTATATTGTCTTTTGGTAAAAACCCAATTCTCTGGTGAGATCCAAGTCTTGAAAATCTACTAGGGTTCACAGGTGCTGCTGCAAGTGCGGCAATTGAAAAGTTTGGTTCCCCTCACATAAACCTTAAAGAAGGTACTATAAACATCGAAGCATTCTCAATATAGAATCCAAACAGTAATTAATAATGCACTTTAAATAAATAATGTTTGTCTCAGAAGACCAATGAAAGTTTACAATGCAAACAATATTTACAAAGCAATGGCATCGTGTTTAAATATTTTTGGAGACCCAAGAAGCCATTGTTTGTCATCCATGTATTTTCTATAGATAGCAATATACTATCTAAGGATGAGACCACTACAAATTACATTCGACGACCAATAAGGGAAGCATAATCAAGAAAGTTTCTTTGTATTTTTTCCTATTTTCTGCTTTTCTTCAAAGAATTCTCATCCAAGTCACCAAGTGCAGCCAATGAAGTTTCAAGTAGGACAATAGGTTTGTTTCAACTTCCTACCATCCATTTTCTACTTCTCACCCAGCACATCCATGGTTCTTGGAACATATTACCACTGAGGACCAAGAGCACCCAAGTACACAGCATGGTAAAAGTCCGTGCTTTAGGAAACCTATTGCTAGGGTGCCAGAACGTTGTAAATATGGGTTCATGTATTGTACAATTTGGCCATTATTATGGTGGTAAAGAATATTTCTCTTTCAGCTTGCCAATAGATAATACATTCTTTTGTCATCTCAAAAGATTGCTTCTGCTATCTTTTTTGTCTTCTAATACAGCCCCGGTTGGCCAATCAGCCTACATTTTAGTTGCATGCTAAAATAAAAATATGTTTCCCAATTCAACAGTTTTCTTAACACAGAAATGTTAGATGTCTGAATTTGGAATTTTTCCACCTGATTCAAGACCCATACACATACAACTGAAGATCCAAAATTCAAGGTTGTTGAAGCTCATATGGAGGACCAAGCTCTTGTTTAGTGGCAATCACACACTCAAGATGTTAGTTGCCTCCAATAGACCAACAATCACATCTCAAACCTGCAATCCAAAAGAAGTTTTACCCTCTTTTCCACAAACAAGAAATGTTGACATGACTGTTACAACGTCAGCAAATTATTGGACAGACTGTTAAACAGCACATTGACAATTTCAACAAACACTCTATCCAGCCTGAAGTAAAGCTAGATGGTGAAACCCATCTTAATTTCAATGGTGGGATTTTTAAAGTATTAATAGGAATTAGAGTTGCTAAAAATTACTTCACTTGAGCATGCTTTCCAATTTGGGCAGAAGGTAGAGTCCAAATTCCAAGAGAGCACCTTCTAAACAGACTCAGTCCTCTCAACAACAGTCACAGAAGGTCTTTGTTCCAAAGTTAAATTCTTCTTCATCTTCTTTTTCACAACCTTCAAACAAAAATAAAGGCAACAATGGACAGAACAAAGTTTCAACATCTTATTAACGTAATGTGCATTAGAAGTATTGTGTATATCACAAAGAGGTATGGTCACTCCAGTGATGGGTGCTACAAGTTCCAAGAAAATAAGACCAAAGTTCCATTCTCTGAAGAGCAACAAGAAGTAGGTGAAGCTGATGCTACGAACCCTAAATATTAAAATCCAAATCTGATTCTTATCGCCAAGGATTAGTCCACAAACAATCCAGAAGCTCACTTTATGCACAACTGCCAAATCAAGAACAAGATAGCTAAGATGATCATTAATAATGTAGGTAGGAAATTCTGATTCTAAGTGGCCAGTTGATGAGCCTCGGCCCTCTGGGTATCATTTTATAGGCCCTGGATAACGACCGGCATTCTAGGCAATTTTCATCACAAAAAAAGGTGTGTATAGACATAAAAACTAGATCTGGGACCTGGCTTGAGTCTGAACTTGTTTGAGAAAAGTTTGTGGATAATTGATATGAGAGGAGCTGGGATTATCCCTGCATCACTTGACTTTCAAGATTCCTGTTGATTGCTAGAAGTTGCAATACTTTGATTTGATTGAGAATCATCAACATTTAAGGTTACTGCAGGATATGGGTTTGGTTGAATGCTTGCCTGTGTCTTTTGTAGAGGATCTTGTCAAGTCATAGGAAACACTCGGTTTGGCTGGTTTGAGGAAAAAGGCAATGTGATTGGCATATCATGACCAACATTTGCAATAGGAATTGCCATTTCTGAACTTCGTGGAGGCATATTTGTCATTTTTGTAGACCTCGTACTGGCAGCCAAAAGCATGAGCACTTGAGCCTACAGAAAACACCATATTTTATGTGACTTACTGATAATTGCAGGATTGAAACTAAGACAATACATGAGAAATTCAGAACTCACTAACATTACATCCACACTAGCTCTCTTTTACCTAATGGGATTCTTGACCACACATCACTTATCTAAAATATACTACAAGATGTGCTCAATGTTCATAAAGCAGAAATAAATACATATTGGGAATGGCTATAAAAGTTACAAACACAAAAAATACAAAATGAATACCTAAGCACTTGCAATGCATTGACATGAGGGTTGGTAAAATTTGTATCGAACATACACACACATCAAATGGAAACATAGACCAGATAATCAACCCCAAACACTGAGCAAGGGTGTTCTTGTCATAACCAAAAGGCAGGTTCAATACAGGTTATACACTGTTCTCAAATAAAAAGCAGCTAACAAGGGGATAACTTAATACCCTGCAACCTTGTACAATGCTCTCTCTCTCTCTCTCATACACACACTAAGGAAATAATACATCAATGTATACACACAACAAACAATACACCAGAAATAGAACATACCTTCTCTACAGGGACATTATCATACACATTCACCATCCCAGCATAAAACATTTTTAGCTGTGTACAAGGCTGCTTTCCTGGAACAGCAGTAGCATTACTGCCAAAAGTAATCAACAGTAAGTCTGAAATAAAACTTTTTTCTTTCTATTTATTTAGTCTGTAATCAAATTAGATGACTAAATAAAAATGAATGCATCCACCACTGTCTATAATATCTTCTATTACCATGTTGCTGTAGTGCTAGGATAGACACCAGCAGTTGCTGGCAAAAAGAAATTCTTCTGGATAGCAGAAGGATTAACCATAGAAGTCGTGATGCATGAAGTAGAGGTTGCTTGAAGTGATTTTTAAATAGCATGGGAACCTAAATGATCACTGAAACTTGGCATGGAAAGAGAAAGGCTTGAGCTTGGAAAACCTTCAGCTTCATCAATACAATAAGCTGAAGAGCTCGAACCACCAAATGATCCAGTAGAATGTGCTTCTGAAGACACTCCAAAATGTTGACATGGTGCATTATTTGAGTTGTCACTTCCATCCTCTAAAGTGGTATCAGTATTTCAATTTTTTTGGCATGGCAGAAATATATCAGTAGAAGTCGCAATATAAAGATAAGTAAATAGCATGCACACACAAATATGCAACAGATAAGCAAATTCATGAATAAGAAGAAATGGTGTAAAAATCTGTGTGTGCAACATATAAGAAAATTCATGAATAAGAAGAAATGGTGCAAAGATCCACAGATAAAAAAAGTTCCATGCAATCACATTGAGTGTGTCAAAACCTATTATAAATATTCCAACATACACCAAACGGAATTGTAGTGTACCAAGACCCTGTTTCTAAGTTCTAATTACAAGCACAAGAAATGATTTGCTATTCTAATCTCTAGAAATATGGAAGCTATTCATCCACTGGGATATGGTTTAGTGGTGAGGTATTTAGTATTTACTACTGAGATAACCCAGGTTCGAATCCTGGACCTACTTGATAAAAAAGGCTGTGTTAAGCTATTGAAGGGACCACATTTATGCAAATGTTGTACCAATTGTACATGAACGGAGGTTCTACCCAATAGTACATGAATAGAGTTTTATATTAATCCATATAAACAAAGGGAATTTCACCAGAAAAAAAGAAACAAAATAATAAGGCAGTTGGCCATGAGGAAGGTCACTCTTTCAGGAGCTGACACCATGAGTAGGAATGTTTCATTTCAAAGATTTCATTCATAGCCCATTGGATCAGAGTAGATACAAACCAGATACAAATATAGTCAAATCCATCTAAGATCCATATCTAGATCTGTTTTGGTAATGATACAACTCCATGCAGGATCTGTATGGGACTATTACTGGATACATCTAGAATTAAATTCCAGCTGTATCCATGAGAAAATAAAGAAAAATTTACGAGGAACAAAACCTATACGTACATATATACATACATACATGATATATATATATATATATATATATATATATATATATATTCTGTATGGGACTATTACTGGATACATCTAGAATTAAATTCCAGCTGTATCCATGAGAAAATAAAGAAAAATTTACGAGGAACAAAACCTATACGTACATATATACATACATACATGATATATATATATATATATATATATATATATATATATATTCTGTATGGGACTATTACTGGATACATCTAGAATTAAATTCCAGCTGTATCCATGAGAAAATAAAGAAAAATTTACGAGGAACAAAACCTATACGTACATATATACATACATACATGATATATATATATATATATATATATATATATATATATATTCTGTATGGGACTATTACTGGATACATCTAGAATTAAATTCCAGCTGTATCCATGAGAAAATAAAGAAAAATTTACGAGGAACAAAACCTATACGTACATATATACATACATACATGATATATATATATATATATATATATATATATATATATATTCTGTATGGGACTATTACTGGATACATCTAGAATTAAATTCCAGCTGTATCCATGAGAAAATAAAGAAAAATTTACGAGGAACAAAACCTATACGTACATATATACATACATACATGATATATATATATATATATACATACATATATATATATATATATATATATATCAGGAATAAAACCACATTATTAAGCAGTCTGGAGGTCTCATGAGGACAAAAAAGACCTTGATCAGTAAGTCTGGGCCATTCTGAGGCAGTATTGGGAAATACTGTAGGTAAAAGCATTGTCAAAGAAGCATTGTTGTGCAATAGAATTTCATCTCTGAGCATCGTTCAGCATCAGATCACCCTAATTCTCCATGCTGGGCTATGCCCAAACAATAAAAAATGGGTCTGATGGTCAAAAGGCATGAAGACAGCCCTAGTTTGAGCATGTTTTATACCTAAGTCAGCATCAAATAACAAATCTGGGTATCATTTTATAGGCCCTACGTATTCTAATTCATATTTCTTGGCAATCTGGGCGCATCTCGAATAATTCTGGCATATTCCAAGCAGATCTTGGCATTTTTCATCATGAAAGGAGGTGTAGTTATGTCTTATTCCAATTCTGAGAACCCATGCAGCAGTAAATGAATTTATTTCCAAGCCTGAGTATGAGCAGCATTAAACAAACAGATTCTCCTTCCTCTCTAAATGTGGGCGGAACTATGTGCAAGGAAGTGATGAAAATGGAAGTCTGGGCAGATTTTCTCTTAAAACAGAAACCCTAAGAGGGAGGGTGGTCCACCTATCAATACCTATTGGCTGTTCTGGATTATATGAATCTACACACAGTGTAGAAAGAGGATATTATTGGTATCCAATCTATGTTTTAGGCCCTGCTATTGTTTGTGTTGTAGATGACATCTCTAGTTAGGGTTCTCTTTTCTATCTTCAAATAGACTGTCACCTATTGTGAACATTTCCACCACAGAATTCACCTTTGGAAGAACTATAATGCAAATCTATGGTAGCAATGGTTGCTTGGAGGCTGAATATTAAATAATTTTGATTAGGAAAGGCCGGTCTTCTTTTAGTCCTTGTTGCAACATTTTTTCAGGGTGGCGTCTCACTTCTAACTTTCTAAGTAACTTGTGGAAGAGGCTGCAAAGTAGAATTCTAGGATGTTTTATGTTGAAATAATGTTCAGATCATCTTTATGGGCAGCATTCAGTTTTCTATGACACCAGGAGATGACCACAGCTTGATCTCAACCTAGCGCACTTTCTCTCTTGAGCATCAGTGAACATGCAGTCCTTTCTAACCTACATGCAACCAAATATCAAGATAGGTTGAATCATGTCGCATGGTGGAACATGTATGACTCCTCAACAGTGAATATAGCCTACAATCGAAAATCAAAAATCAAGAACCAAGAGTGAGAAACCTACAAATAAGGAAAATGAACCAGAAAAGACCTCCAAATCCACAAATGTGGAAAAAGAACTCAAAGAAGCAATTAAGGAGCAAGGATGAACCTCCTCACCTCTCCTCCTCCGACCTACAAGTTTAGATGAGGTGGAATTTCATTAGAGTAGCTAGAATAGTGAGTATTTTTGTACAAGGGATACATGTATATTTATGGAAAACTTATGTATTTTTACTCATAAACAAATTATGTTATAAGAAAAAGGAAGCATTTCATTATGGCACTGAAGAAATTGGAAGACTTGGAGGAGATAGAAAACAAGAAATTGGAAAAGGGCAAGAGGATGCTAGGAAGCAATTTGATTATCAAGGAAACAAAAAAGCTGATACAAGGACTTAGACATACTGAAAATAATATGGGATCATCAGCACCTAGGAGAAAGGGGACTTCAAGAGAATGTTATCATCAGTATGAAAGTCACCATTTGCAATTTTGCACTAGTAGCAAAAGTTGTTCTAGACATCAATATTCCTCCAAATAAAGTCCAATAGATGCAAATATTGCAGCAGCAAATGTTCCTAATCAAACTTCAGTAGGATAGTCAAAAATAGAGAGATGGTAGCCTAGGTTTCAATTGATGTCATATTTAGCCTCTTACTATAGTTTGTCATTTAGTGCTTTTGTTATTGGCATTAACAACAAAGCTTGTGGTCAAAAATGTCATGAAGTGTTCTCTAAGGGGTCACATCTAGTTGGCAAACAGTTTCCCACAACCATTGTGTACAAGTCACCTCAATGAGTATAAAAGGCCCTCATTTTTAAAATGAAGGTGTCATCAAGGACATTGGGCGGAAAACCTCTATTCTGTTGACCACCTTGTCTAAATGTGTAAACCATTTTTATTATTGATAAAGTTGTACCATTCTTGACAGTCCCTTAAATCTTACTTCATGTGCTCCTCCATTTATTTCACATGTATAGACTACGATGATTACTCTTTTTCAATGTGATTCACCAGATAGGCAATTCTTTCTTTTGGAAACAACTCTGTCAAGCAACTTTTCATGGGATTAACACTTATTCAATTTGAAAGAAGTTTCTATATTTAGATCAAATATGGCTAGTTTCTATATTTAGATCAGATATGGCTATCAAGCTATCAGCCAGGATCACCATTTTTAGGAAAGATGTAGATAATCTTCGATTCAGAACCAAAGCCAATTGCTAGATCTCCTTACTTATGTAGACAAGGAGCTCTTGTCAGGCCTATTTTTGGCTCCTAGATGTAACAATTTTGATGTACATGTAACTTTATTTATAATGTAATATATGTGGCATTTTCAAAACACAAGAACACAGTCGGCTGTGTCATGTCTACTACAAAGAAATTCCACACAAAAAGCTAAAGAGTTATGGAATTTGAAGGCAGTCCTCCTTTCAAGTTTTATTTTCATACCTTCCAACTAGGTTGACCAACTTTGTCACCCATGAATATTTGACAGTATTGTCATGTTGGAGGCTATTTTTCAACAAGGTAGCAATGCTTATCAAGTCACTTTCCAAAATCTTCTGTTAAACATATGAAATGCAAAACTTGCATTCGAGGTGGAACCTCCTCATGTGAAGACATATTCCTTTATGTTTTGTGAAGAACAATACACATTTTAAACATCAATGCATTTATACAACTAACAGTTTGGCCACATTGCATGGTAACAATATGAATCTGTTAAACATACACAGCAATTTGGATACAAATAATCTTAATCTTAACCTTAGCCATAATCTTAATCTTAATCTTAACTGGATACAATTACCTTAGCTTGGAAAATCTTGGTCAATTCCTCAACATGTAGACTTCGAAGATCTTCCAAACCAGAAATCTCGAGCCCATCAAGATTCTCACTCTGCACTATAAAGAAAATGCATGTCTATAGTTAGTTGGAAGAAAAAAACAACGTATCTGGTCATAAGAAAGAAACATTGTAATAATGCATGGATTTTACCTTATTGAGCTCCTCTCTATTTCAAAAATAGTTTAATATTCTCTACTAAATAGGTCCAACCACGTGAAGGTGGAAGCTCATATGGCCCCTCCCCCCCCTCACATCACTCTCAATTCCCCATACCCAATGCACATGCTTGGAAATAAATCATATTTTGTGCGAACATCGTGAGTTTCTTGTCTTAAAGGAATTACATGCATTCGATCATTAATTAGTTTATAGCATTCATTAATTAACTCATTCATTCATTCATACATAGAAAAAATTAAATAGTTGAAGACATTACTCCATAATATCAAAAATAATATCCAAGGACAATGCATAAAAAAATAATGTAATAGTGTACTTGTTACAATCACTACTTTTTTTGGCGCTTTTTTCTCTCCACATATTCTCTAAGTGTGACATCCTCTTGTACCAATTGTGTTTTGTTTCCTATGCCCTCTGTAGCTATCTGTGATCGTGTTTGTCGACGGGTCGTGTGCTCACGACGTGTATGTGGCTGCTGGAAGGTGCCAGGATGTACTGGAAAAATGAAGAAATATTAATTACTTGACGTGTTTTTTTTATTATAATTGTAAGTCCTTCATAAAGAAAAAAACATTAGAGCGGTGCTTTGTACCTGGAAACTCATGGGTGACATGAATTTCATGCGTTTGATATTCTGATGCTGCCTCAAGTTGCACATGAAGACCCTCTGCATTAAAACATCAACACTTACAACAATATAGTATTTGCAATTTAATATTTGAGACTTTAATACATACTAGTTTTTTTTAACACAGGAATATTTATTACCTGGATTTCGATCAACATGAACTCCAATATCTCTTTCTCCTCCATCCTCCGCATTTTCTCTACTTTCGTTGTGCGGCTTAACACAAAGAGACTCAATATTGTATGTACTAGTTTATTAATGAATATAAAACACAATGAATCAATCTTAAATATAATTTTTTTATTGTGGTTACCTGTTCGTAGGATGGATCACCAAAAGACTTTGCTTGGCTACCATAGCTGCTTCTTTGATGTTCAACAACACCTAAAAATCCGCATTGGTAGCCGATCCTCATGTCTTCCTCCGTTGGCAAATCATGGAATCTTTCAGCCTGTAATTTTCAATTAGATCATCATTGTTGTTGTTATATCATCATGAAACAATTTTAAATGCAATCTATAATTTCTATACAATTAAATAATTATTGATCATACTTATGATTCGTGCTTGCAGGTTGGAATATCCACCAGGGCCAAGCTTGTGTTGCCCATGTTTTTCTATTCTTGCTCAGGTGGCCTTCGACGTATCTGATAGCCTATAAAAGTAATTTTAAATACGTTAAACATTGCAAAAAGATGGAAAATAAAGTGTAATAAACATATAATTGCATTGCCGAAAGTATTGCATGCCTTCTAGCTGACTCGGGTACTGGCTTGCCCGCTATTTTCGTAGCTTTCTCCCTTGCATCATCCAGCAAGCCTTTCCACTCCCTTGTTGAAATCATCGGAGGGTGCTCATACTTTGGATTAATTGCTAAGTTGTTCTGATATCCCTCCCGTACATAATGTAAATGTTGGCGAGCTTTTTCGAGAACCTTTTTTTGGTTGAAGGTTTCGGCACCAAAAAACCAAAACAAGCGAGCAATAAGCTCATCTTTCAAAACATTACTCTGCCGGTTCCACCATGTGCGGATAGTGGGCCCAAACAGCTCTAAATACCAATCATTAAGATGTTTATAAAAGACATCATTTCCTACAAAAACGAGCATGTGTTAATTAGTGTAAAAAGAATGATGCATAATTACATTCCAATAAAATTATAATATATAGTTAAAAATTTTTGTCAATAGTACCTAGAATCTTCTCCATCTTGTAGGGAATGAGATCTTCGTCCACCAAAAAAGTAGTCTCAAATGTTCTTGTGCTAGTGACACGGAAAGATCCAGGAAATGCTGGGACGACAGCATCAAAGTCATGCTCTTCTCCATGTACCGGCCCCTGATCCTCGCTAGCACTCTCGTGCCCCTGATTCTCGTCGACACTCTCATGTTCTATCTCGGGTGTCTCATTTTGTGTTTCCGACTGGCCAGACGGCAATGATACATGATCAGTGGCGAAGGGGGTGTCATGCTCAATGGTATCAGCATGCCTCTCACCGGGGAAAAAATATTCCTGTAGAAACAAATAATATTTTAGTTACTCATATACGAATAGAAAAAAAAAATTTCATTTGGAATAGACTTATAAATAAAGAGTTTGCAGCTTACATCCAAGCGCTTTACTTTAAGCAACACGCGATCTATCTTTGCTTGTGTCTCATCCTGCGTCATTTGTGGATCCGATATAAGCAAATTGACGACCTCCTGATTTAATTTTGTTTTTGCTTTTTGAACTGCATCCCTGATATTCTTTGAATTCTTGAGGTCAACATCATCAAGAATGTGCCCCAAATCCATATCCTTCGGATCCGTCTATAGATAAGTATCATCCGACATAAAAATAGAAAACATTAATATCAATTTGAAATCATTAATATAATTAGATAACATAAATATGTATAAATACAGTTTCTGAAATTCACAACGTGCTATATACCTGCTCATGACCTAATGAGCGTGGCGTGTAGGGGGGTGTCGGCCTCCCAGGCTCCATTGGGGACTTGCCCCGATCAGCTGACTGCAACAAAGTAATTAAAAACATTAATTTCGAACTGAAACCAATACAAGCGGAAAATCTTATTTAAAAACATATTTAAATATTGACCACGTTGATATCATAATTAAACAAATGTACTTTCTAAAGAAGCGGGTAAGTAAGAATGCGATATATATACATGTCGCCTGTAGGGGGGTGTGGGCCTCCCAGGCTCCATTGGGGACTTGCCCCAATTAGCTGACTGCAACAAAGTAATTAAAAACATTAATTTCGAACTGAAACCAATACACGGGGAAAATATTTTTTAAAAACATATTTAAATATTGACCACGTTGAAATCATAATTAAACAAATATACTTTCTAAAGAAGCAGGTAAGTAAACATGTGGTATATATACCTATCGCTTGTAGGGGGGTGTCAGCCTCTCAGGCTCCATTAGGGACTTGCCTCGATCAGCTGATAGAAACAAAAATTAATTAAAAACATTAATTTTGAACTGAACCAATACACAGGGAACTTACCCAAGAGATGGCGCATTCCATGGGTTGGTGAACTTTTATAAGAGAATCATTAGAAATTTTTGTGGTGTAAGTGCACCCTTGACTGATTGCACAAGAGGGAAAGTCTTTACTTGGACATAGGCAGCTGCTGTGAGTTTTGAATAACTCGAAAGGAGGGTTATGGAAGCACCAACTCTTACCATGCCAGACTTTGAGAAACTCTTTATAGTTGAGTGTGATGCTTTATGGGTAGCTATTGGAGGAGTATTACGCCAAGACGGTAAACCTGTGGCCTTTTTCAGTGAGAAATTAAACAAAGCTAAAAAGAAGTATACCATTTATAATATGAAATTATCTGCATTGTTACAAGCCTTAAAATATTGGAGGCATTATCTACTACATAAGGAATTCTTTTTGATGATGGATAATCAAGCCTTGAACTACATAAATTTCCAAAGTAAGCTGTCCCACAAACATGCCAAATGGGCTTCATTTTTGCAAGCATACACATTTGTTTTGCAGCATGGAAGTGGTAAAATCATTGTAGTGGATGATGCCTAG
The DNA here is from genome assembly GCA_001517045.1 of Pseudotsuga menziesii. Lineage (NCBI taxonomy): Eukaryota > Viridiplantae > Streptophyta > Pinopsida > Pinales > Pinaceae > Pseudotsuga > Pseudotsuga menziesii. The sequence goes on from LPNX010003963.1 coordinate 245,926, forward strand.
TAGAAAGTGTGTCTGCTGGCCGTTGTAATGAGTGATGAACTAGTTCGCTTTGAAGCAATGAAGAGTGAATATGCCAATGATTCATATTTTGGCAGCATTGATGCAATTCCAAGTATACAATACCATGATGGCTTGTATTCAATTGAATACTTTTTATTAATAGATGGATTTTTATTTAAGGGTTCTCAGCTCAGTATTCCCCTATAATGACCACTGCAATATTGGCCATTTTCTCTGGGCAACCCAAGCTCAAAGCTGAGACTAAGATGGATGTCAAAGAGAAAAAAATGGACAATACTGGTCTGGAAAGAAGAATTGATGAGACTCATAGAAGGTGTGGCTGAGGCAATGGTAGTAGTTCTTTGAGTAGCTGCAACATCTGGGCATTCCACCATTCATAAGCTCAGACAGCAATCAGAACCCAGGCAATGAAGACCAAGGCAATTTGTAAAAAGGGCGATAAGTCCCTGTTCTGTCTGTTGGTTTCTTTTTCTGTACTTAGGTTAATACATGGTTTGAACAGCGATAAATATTTTTGTTAGTCTCGTTTCTTGTTTTGCCATTAAGATGGGGACAAACAGTTTCTATTTTGTATTGTTACTTCTGTTAATATAATACTTTTTACCAGCCATAAAAGGGACTCTGGTTGATATTTCATTATATATGTTAATATGATAGCATCACATGAGTCTTTCTACTCACAGAGTTCACTGTTACAAAATAATTGCATTAGTTGACTTGTCAACCAAGCAAAATTAGTTGTCTTGACAATGGCTTCTTTCGAAAAGTTGAGACATAACCTTTGACTAAGTTAAATGAATACTATTCCAGGAGATGGATCTTGAACAATTACAAAATGCTCTTTGAAGCACAAAAAAGCCACTTTTCTTTGTCCAAATAAAATGATTCCTTATATGATTATCTATTAATAAAACACATATATACAGAGCATTTTATACAAAAAACATAGGCTGCTTAAAGCAGCCACTATGTGCACAAACAAAGAATGCTGATAATCCTAGCAACTAACTGTCGAAGGTGCAAAACTTTTCTGTATAGGCTAAAACAAATAGTAATGTTCGGTCTTATAGTGACATAACCAAAGTGACAAAAGCGTGATGAAACCGTCATCTGACCAACACAAAACATCACATATGGAAACAGCAGGTAACAGTCCAACACCAAGAGATGGAGCAGGCTATCTGTGTTTCCATTCTTGATGCTCATGCACTGCCTGACTAGATTGATGGTGAGAGTGTCCCTATTTGGCCGGGACTAAGTCAAGCAGGTGGGAAAGTTAGCTGCAATGGGCTTCCTACTTAGAGTGCACATTGCATGATGTCAGTAGTGTAGAAGCTGCATCAGATGGGTCATTTCCATCTCCACCTTGTGGGCCTGAACCTGAATTTGTAAGCAGAGGTCAAGAAGTCGCGTTTATTATTTTCCTATTTTTCTTTCTTTATTTTATTTGAAAAAATGTATCTTATATATTCCTGGTGCCCAAAAAAAGACCACTTCAAGCCAGACAAATTAATGAACCAGGATGCAATTATCCAGACTATCCCTTCCTAAAAAGGCAAGGACTCAGGAGTGCCAACATATCTCTTAGCCCATATTTCGAGAGAATCTGTATGCTTATGGAAAATGCCAATTCTGGGTGATACCTAAATTGCGAATCATAATCTAAATGCTGCAGTCTCTCCCATATGAAAAGGGGAAGCATCCCCATTTATAGTATCTCAACATCTATTTTTCCATAAATTGTAGATTCAGACCAACCTTATGGTGTTTCTCGTACTCCTCTGTCTGGTCATCCACTTGTCTCCCAGAATGTCTTTTTTCCAATGAAGAGGGCTGACAAAAAGAATGTTCTACTCAAAGGCAGTCCATTCCTCTAGAATTCAGTACAAATAGTTTCCTATGTCTCAAAGTCAGCCCAACATCCTGAGAAGGTCCTCTCAAAGTTTGGTCTGATTCATCTTACAGGTCAGCTGATAGGCTTGCCGGAAATTGTCACATAGGTTGGCTAATAAGTTACCCTGAATTTATCCTATAGGTTGGCTCACAGCTTGGTCTGAAGTCTGAACTTAACCTACAGCTTTTCTAACAAGATGGACCAGATTCAATCTACAGGTTAGGACAATGGTCAGCCCAAATTTGTCCAACTGACTGGTTTCTTCATCTTCTTCCTTGAATCTAACCGAAACTACATTTTCTTTCATAGATTCTTATTAGTTTTCAGCGTTTTAACTGTGTTGTGGAAACTTTTTTCTTTGAAAGTGCTTCTTTTAAAATGAGGAGAAGCATTGCAATTGGGCCGAATAATTAGGGCACCACAAATGGCCTACTTACATGGGTGAATAGTCCTTGAAGGGCAAGCTATTGAACCCAAGCACTTTTGTTGAGCTAAGCTGCTGCAATAGTGGGGGCACTCTTCCGGAAAAATCACCTAGGACTTGCACCTGGGCCTAACTGTTTATTTGTGTATCCATGGGAATTGAACCTTAGTGGGTGGCCTGACAATATGGAAGCTTCTTTTTATATAGTCCATTTTTCTGGTGTAATTCATATTCAGCATACTGGTAATTGTGGCTACAAGCACATACAGTCATGTTGTTTGTGCTAAATATATGTATGTAACATGATAGGGAAAACTTATGCTACCTGAAGCTTACTTCCTTACTACTGGTTTATTATTTTAAATATGTTTGGGAAACTAGAAATCTCCAGAAACATCCAGTAAACTTGCAAATTTCATTCTAGGAACGAGATAAGATTTTTGGTAAATAATAAATTAGTTAATATCAGTTGACATTGAAGTCTGAACCTAGGGTCATTAGAGAGCACGAACAAATAGTCACTGCCAGCTTGGACTTTCTTATTATAGATGCAAATAGACTTTCAAAGACTTGAAAGGAAGCAACTTTTGAAATCTCCATTTCATTCTTTGTTCAACACATAACTCCCTTGGTTTTGGGTATTAATTTTGTTCATTCCTTAAGACAAGTGATCTTGCATCAAGACAATTTCTAATTTATACTGCTTAAACACAAATTCATTATCAAGGGAATGACAATAGGACTATCAAGGGAAGAAAGAGCTGACCAAGAAGTCAAGACACAAAAACTATTGGAGCCAGATGGAAAATGAAAGAAAATTGAGAACTCTCAGCCATGTAAGTTTGAAATGGAAGGAATAGGTCAGGAACAAATAGGGAATCAAGAACATCTAGTGGAAAAGGAGATATTTAACTCAGGGAAGCAACAAGAGTGGGAAAGGGCAGACCTACAAGCGAGTGATATACAAATGTCGAAAGCAGCCCCATCAGATTTAAAAGGACAATACATAGGCAATTTTTCTTGAAATCTCTGTCTAATTAATCTCATCAAAAACTAATGAGAAAAATCACAAACTCAAAAGATTTAGATCCATTGGAGACTAAGCTCAAGCATTCGAAGGATTGTGAAGTTCCTGGGCTCCATTGAACACATAAAGTTTCAACATGTAAGGTGCAGGGTAAACAAGATGGCCAACCTCTGATCAAACCATGGGGTAGAGGAACATGTGGGCAGAGTTTTCTTTGCATCTTGATGTGAGATCTTCCCCAATAATACCATCAAATTTAAAATTCAGGATAAGCTCCAAAGATATCAGCAAGATTTCATGTCAATAACCAACCCCATTCTCTAGCCGGGCGACAGGAAGACTACAATGCTATATGAAACATTAAATGCCCAAGATGTCACAGAAACCAACCTTCATTTTCATGAATTGCCAGATGGGATAACGAATGTCTCCAACAGAATATTGGAAAAGGGGGGAACAGGGGAGGCAATGTTGTTTTAAATTTTACAAGTCTTCATGATCAAGTGGAATGGAAAGCATCTTTATTTGTGCAAGGAGGTAATTTCAGAACCTAGAACAGCCATATCATGTCTAAAGGTATAGCATGTCTGAAGGCATTTCATCAAAAGACACCTCAAATCGATTCCAATCCTTAGCAAATATAGGCTATAACGGAGCAAAGGGAATGAGAAAAACCATCACAGCTAAAGCAATATTGTAAACAATATAGAAGGAACCCATAAGGAAGGATGTATCGCTATTGTGCAAGACAATGAGCACCTCAATTCAAATACAATGGAGAATATTGAGTGGGAGAACATCCAACACATCAAGAGGAATGACAATAGGACTATCAAGGGAATAAAGAGTTGACCAAGAAGTCAAGATGCAAAAACTATTGGAGCCAGATGGAAAATGAAAGAAAATTGAGAACTCTCAGCCATGTAAGTTTGAAATGGAAGGAATAGGTCAAGAACAAATAGGGAATCAAGAACATCTAGTGGAAAAGGAGACAGTTAACTCAGGGGAGAAACCAGAGTGGGAAAGGGTAGACCTACAAGCGAGTGATATACAAATGTCCAAAGAAGCCCCATCAGATTTAAAAGGACAATACACAGGCAATTTTTCTTGAAATCTCTGTCTAATTAATCTCATCAAAAACTAATGAGAAAAATCACAAACTCAAAAGCTTTAGATCCATTGGAGACTAAGCTCAAGCATTCGAAGGATTGCGAACTGCCTGGGCTCCATTGAACACCTAAAGTTTCAACATGTAAGGTGTAGGGTAAACAAGATGGCCAACCTCTGATCAAACCATGGGGTAGAGGAACATGAGAAAAATCACAAACTCCAGCAAAAACTCACAGATTCAATGGCTTCAAACTTACCCCAAATCCTCTGCCTCCACCAGCGATTCCGTGACCTGTAGCTGCTCTTCTTCTTTCCTGCACACTCTTGGGAAACTATTTCTAACCAAACCCATACCCACATCCAAGAAAATATCGTTGCAGAGGACAAAGGGCTAAGATAAATATCATTGTATCGTCTCCTCTATGGCCCCTCTCCTCTACTATCCCTCTCCTCTATGACCCCTCTGCTCTGCATAGTCGGGCTTCAACCCCTTGCTCCAACTTCGGGCTTTGAGCGTGCAGGTGATCAACAATTGCAAACTGTGCGAGTGTCGGAGGGAAGGAAGAATGAATTTCACATAGAGGTTGTCCTAAGGCCCAAATAATATTTACTCAAGAGCAATGAACTATCGAATCGCCCATCGGTCATATGCAACAAGACTATATTAAAAATTCTAGAACAATTCATATAGGCGAGATTGCAACATAATCATAAATCTCAATAAAGATATGTCATATGGCACACAAAACAAAGCTTACTGTTCCATAATCATAAATCAATTAGCACCTAGACAAAATGAGACCATCAATTAGCACCTAGACTATTTTGGTGCTATGGAAAATAATATATGGTACAAAGTTATATCTATACTAAGTTTTTATAATATTATAATGTTAATGCATTGACGTTAATTTGAAAATATCTTGAGTTAATGTGTACAACACAAAAATCCTTGAGTTAAAAAAAACCACTTTCACCATTATATTTCTAAATTAGGACCCCATTCTTCTTCAAATAGAGGATGCTAGATCAATTCATGTTAGTAAACTATTGCAATAAAAGTACTATCTGAGGTGATATATCCTTAGGGATCAATATTACATTGTATTTAAGCTAAGTTATGCTCTCAATCCCAACTTAGCTACTACACATTTAGTATTAGGGTACACATATGACCCTAATATCAACCAGATATATCATACTAAGCCCCATATTAGACAAATAAGGTGATAGGGAACATATCGTCATCATCATAATCATCATCAATCTTGACTTAGTGAACAATGAAGGGAATTTGAC
>LPNX010003963.1:254046-339045 GCA_001517045.1 Pseudotsuga menziesii
ACAATGAACACATCTCATTAATATATTTTTCAAAATTAAGCAAAAAAGTAAACCAAAAACATGCAGTATTGTAATATACCAATATATGTACCAGAAATATAATTACCTTAATGAAGATATGCCAATCATGCATTTTTACCCCGCCAAAATCACCTTTCCTTGTTAAGATATTCTTTATGTTCGAAGAAAATCCTGTGGGAAATTTTATTTTTTGTATCACTTCTTTTACCGCATTGCTTTGTTGCTCGGTCAATAACCATGGAAGTGACCTTATATTAATTTGGTCTCCATTGTTCTTTAAATGTTCAATGATATCTTTCATTGCATGATTGGATTCATGAATGTCATTGCAAATTTTGACAATTTTTTCTTTGTCACTCCTTCCATCTAATATTCGCCATAGTGTTTCAGCTACATTCTTTCCGATATGCATTGTATCAAACAAATGAACAACTAGTAAGTGCTCATAGTAAGGCAACCTACTAAATTGTTTGGGATAACTTTTCATTCCTCGTGGAAGCCCATTTACACCTTCATGATGTTCATGCAGACCATTAGTAATCAATATATAAGTTAAAGAGATTAAAATGTCATATATTACAGTAAAGAAAATTAATATAATCCAAAATAAAACATTAAAAGGTACATATAAGAGATGATCAATATGAATATATAAGATAGACAAATTGAATTGTACCTTGACGATTTCTATTATATTTCAACTTCCATATGTGAAGTGTCATTCTTTGTGGTTTTGATGCGGTCTCCTCTTTCCCATTAAAAAGATGTTTTTCGATAGTTCGATACCTATGATTCTTAGAGAGGAAGTTCCTATACTCATCAAACACTTCCTTTGAAAAACTCTTTGAATGATGAGATTTCATCTTGGGACCACAAACTGGACATGCAAATTTCCCCTTTGTTTGAAGACCACAAAAATGTGTTAGCCCTGGAGCATCGTGAATTGTCTAGGCAAGCATTGCATGGAATTGAAATTCCCTTTTCCCTACTGGTCTAGAGACATCATACATAGTGACAACATTCCATAGCTTAAGTAGTTCATCAACAAGAGGCTCGATATATACATTCATATCTTTAACTATGTACTTACCTAAAAGAAAACAACAATTACAATACATATAAGTAAATGAAATATATATATGACATGAATATGCAACAATATTGATCTTCATGACAAATTAAATACTAATGCATTAAAAAAAATTGTTCTAAAGTACAAATTATACCTGGAACAATCATTGACAACATTATATGCTCCCTCTTTATTGACATCCATGGAGGAATGTTATTGTTGATAACAAAAACAGGCCAAACCGAGCAAGTAGATCTCATCTCTTTAAATGGATTGACACCATCTGCTGCCAAAGAAAGTCTAGCATTACGAGGTTATTCTTTAAAGTGTGGCGATTTTTCCTCTATGTTTGTAAATGCAGAATCATCTGTGGGCATTCGAAGAATATGATCTCCACTTCTATTCTGTGCATGGTAATCCATAAATTGTGCTATGTTTTTGCACCTAAACAGTCGTTGCAAGTGTGGAATAATGGGAATATAATGAAGAACCTTACGAGACACCTTTTTGGTTACTTGATCTGTTCGGTATCTACTGATATGACATATAGGGCATTCTGTTGCAAACTCATACTAATTATAATATAAAATATGATCATTAGGACATGCATCAATTGCTTGATAGTCCATTCCAACATATTTCATCATATTTTTTAAATCTCGGTATGTGCGAGGTAATTTATTTGATGGCGGTAACAAATATTCACCTATCAAGTTGTTACAACAAATTAAAAAAAAATGGTTAGTATAAATATTTGAAGAGCATAATATTAACGACAACAAATACATCCTTATTATTTTTATGATGAAGTACGTATACCAATACAAATATTATAGCAACATAAATCAAATCATATATATGCGATGGATGAAACATATAATCACATACGTACCTTAACACCAACATGATGGCTGTGTTTGAAAAACCATGCGTAACCTTCAAGTTCATTATCAGCAACACAGCAGAGAGAACACTTATGCGGGAGCCTTCAAAAAGCGGTTCGTCTGCCTTCTCAAGTGTAGGTAAATCATGAAGATCTTCAAAGTCATCAATTGGCGGCGCATGAGGTTGATCATCGTCCATTCTAACATTAAATGCATCATTGATTAATGCATTTGCACCATCATCCTAAATTATGTTATCGTCATGATCATCGTTTAATTCCATGTCATCATTAACTTGATCATGATTAGTATTCGCAGGAACTGCATATTGATGTTCCTCCTGCGCTAGTTGTTCCGTAATTACCACATTCTCCATGTTCGGAACAGCCTTAGGAGGCCATTGCTTTATAATTACAATTAAAACATCAAACAAAGAACGTTATTCATGTCGATTAAGTAACAAAAATAAAAATGATAGAATATACAATTACAAAAACTCTCAATATAAAGACCGCATGATATATAATCATGAATTATATTGACTTACCAATGGATGATATTCATGCCCCCCCTCAACATGCCCATGTTCTCTACAATGTTTTTTAGCTGTTTTGATCAGTAACCTTCTCTGATTAAAGTCCCTACATCGACTGCAAGGACAATAACATTTTCCATCACCCCTTCTTTCCACTCCATCCCACAACCTAGCAAGCAATTGTCAATTTTGTTCTGCCGGATCTTGATGACCTGTAACATTATTGTTATGTGACATTTTATTACTCAAACCATAAGAACAAGAGTCAAATCCAAATCCACAAGAATCAAAGCCAAATCCACAAGAGAAAACCCTAAGTGAGGGTATAAAACCCTAACACAAGAGAACAAAGTTTCTCCAAGAAAAATTTACCAAGAATAAACCAATTAGAAATTAACCAAGAGATACTTCAAGAGAGAAGTCACCAAAGAGCAAGACCAAAATCCAAGATCAAGTGGGAAGATCCCCACAAAAGCAAAAGGCCAAAAACCAAACCCTAAACCAAGAAATTAACCAAGAGATACTTCAAGAGAGAAGTCACTAAAGAGAAAGACCAAAATCCAAGACCAAGTGGGAAGATCCCCACAAAGGCACAAGGCCAAAAACCAAACCCTAAACCAAGAAATTATTAACCAAGAGATACTTCAAGAGAGAATTCACCAAAGAGCAATACCAAAATCCAAGACCAAGTGGGAAGATCCCCACAAAAGCACAAGGCCAAAAACCAAACCCTAAACCAAGAAATTAACCAAGAGATACTTCAAGAGAGAAGTTGCTAAAGAGCAAGACCAAAATCCAAGACCAAGTGGGAAGATCCCCACAAAGGCACGAGGCCAAAAACCAAACCCTAAACCAAGAAATTATTAACCAAGAGATACTTCAAGAGAGAAGTCACCAAAGAGCAAGACCAAAATCCAAGACCAAGTGGGAAGATCCCCACAAAAGCACAAGGCCAAAAACCAAACCCTAAACCAAGAAATTAACCAAGAGATACTTCAAGAGAGAAGTCACTAAAGAGCAATACCAAAATCCAATACCAAGTGGGAAGATCCCCACAAAGGCACAAGGCCAAAAACCAAAACCTAAACCAAGAAATTATTAACCAAGAGATACTTCAAGAGAGAAGTCACCAAAGAGCAAGACCAAAACCCAAGACCAAGTGGAAGATCCCCACAAAAGCACAAGGCCAAAAAAAACCCTTAGGAATTTTGCATTTCTTGTCCAAGAGATAAGTGCGAGAGTGAGTGTGTGAGATAATGAACCTAGGCCTACATCTATTTATATGAGTGTGTGTAGGAAATGAGCCGACGCGTTGGATATACGACGACCCTTTCCATTTTAAATAATGGCCAATTAAGTGTATTTATTTAAATGATTGACCAATTTGAGGCGCCGTCGCTTAAGCGACGCTTATAGCCACCTTTACAAAAAAAAAAATTATCCTTGTGATTTTTAGTATGCTTAAAAAAAGAAATCCACGCACCGTCAGATTTTGGATCGAAATGCAGTAGTGTCCCCTATAAAAGAAAGCATTGTAAAATAGTTTTGCATTGTATTATAGAATTGTAAACAATATCAGTGATTGCATGAGAGAGACTATGAGAGCGTGAAGAGGAAGTGCAACGGTATTGTTGAAAGTTGTATCCCTTCATATTTCTGGACGATATTACAAGGACTAGTAATTTATGTGTAGACATATCCCATCGTTTGGGTGAACCACGTTATATCTATGTCTCTTTGTAATGTGTTTAATGTGTTTTGCATCTTGTTTATTGATTTAACTATATAACTATTATTTCTCTGCGGTCCTTTTTTCTAAGAATAGGTAAGGTTTACCAAATAGGGAATCGGCTATGGAAAGCGGTTCAATGTCATAGTTAGTTCATATTCAAAAGTCTTAATGAAGTAGGCAAGTTTGCATTGTAATGTGACACTGAGTTCCTTCCCATCCTTCATCCAACTAATTTTGTAAGGATGAGGATGTGCAGTGGTGACAAGACCTAAGTTTTTCACAAGATCTTAAGAAATGAATTTCTTCTGGCTACCATTATCCAAAATTAGATTTAATGGATTCTTTTGAACCCATATCCATGTATGGAACAAGTGCTCTTGTTACGGTATTTTTTGAACCCATATCTGTGTATGGATGGATCAAATTCTACTGGGGTTTTCTCAGACAGTTCAGTTGTCGACAGTTTTTCCAAAACTGTCTTCTAAGCTTTGAATTCTAATGCATCATGCCATGCTAAACTGTGATAATCACACCATTTCCCAGTAGGATCTTGTTTTCTACAATCCCTCTTTTATTTCTGAAAATTCTTCTTATGATGATTTTTCTTTGGCAAAGTCGGCTAAGAAGGGTTCTTGAACTTGTCAGAGTCAGCTGGTGAGTTCTTGTCGAATGTTTGAGCTGTTGGCTTGTTCGTGAAACATGATTTTCCTTTCTATTTAGCTTCAATATTGATGGTGTAATGAAATGCATCCACAAGCGTACTGGAAGTGAGAACATGAAATTTCTCTTATTCTTAGATGCCAAGTCTAGCCATGATTCAATAGAACTCATCGGTGTAACTATTTATGGACTGGTCTTTCCATTTCCTTAGCTACTACCACTTATTATACCACTGCTCAAGATACTTGGGTAGGTAGAACTCCTTTCGGACATATTCCACAAATTTTACCCATGTGTCTATGGGGTCTTCTTCTTTTTCCATCTTTGTCTATAGATTCGCTCACCAGCAACGTACAGAGGTTGACATTTTTAAGGATGCAATGGTGATATTTTACGCTTCAGAGAGTTGATTCAATGCGTAGTAAGATTCTAGTTTCTATAACCAATTGTTGACGGATTCCACATAAATATTTCCTTCCAGGTTCCATATGTCCAAATTCATTTGCACTTTGAAGGGGCTGATTTTATTAGAGTGAGGTTGCATCGAGGATTCCCCATAGTTCAAAGTGACTCTCATGAGAATCTCGCTGAACTAGGAGAACATTTCGGTTCGTTGGAAAGCCAACTCTTTTTCAATGAGTTATTCTTTCTTCACATTTGCATGTCTATTGTCTACTTCTTTGGCCATATTTTATGAAGTCGAAGGAAATGTCTACTTTTGTTTCTGACTTTGTAAGTGTGTTTGAATAGGCATAAGTTAATAAATTCCATGAAATTTTTTATGTAACTTAAGCTCTGGAAAAGATCTTTCTTTGATACCAATGATCTAGTTAGTTTTCAGGGGCACGTTGGGTACAATAGTCAACTGAATGAGTCAAGTACTGTTATGGGGGAAGCATATAAAAAGAATCATTAAAGTAGGAAACACACTAGGTCGACAAGAAATATACACACAGACAATATGCACGAATTCAAAAAATTTTATTACTACTACTCCATGAAAGATGGAGGAATCAAATTATCTATATTACAATAGTGTGCATGCTTATATAGGATGCTGAGACACTTGGGTGACTACCTATTACATTTAGTTACAAAAGAAGTTATAATTGTTTAGAAGTTCAACCATTGCAGAGCATATTGGTATCTTGTATGTCGAGGAAAACCTGTGGAATGAACATGTCGAGGCAGACCTATCCAAGGAAAAAATATAGAATGAACATGTTGAGGTAGACCTGTTGAAGGTGAACCTATTGGCTACTAGTTGGATCATACAATCCAACCTTCATCTGTAGGTTATCCTGCTAAACCACAGAGTGCTTCAACTATAGCTTCTTATACTTCTGCGGTTTCCATCGAGGTGAATGCGATTCAATACTCATAGTCACCCAATAATAAGAAGAAAGGAAAAGGTAAGAATAAGAAACCTACAAACCAACAGGAGAGTACCAAAACATTGAATTCAAACAATGACAAAAAATCTAAAAGGAAGGTGAAGTATCCTTGTTTATTATGTGGATATGATCACTTCATGAAGGAGTGTCCTCATCATGAAGAGATTAATAAGTTTTTGAAATATAACCTCACACTAGCAGTGCTAACTAAAACCTTCCTATCTCAACAAAATATGATTGATCATAAGTCTTCGCATCGCCCTTCATATTCTTTTGAAGACATTCGCATGATGTTTTTTGAAATAGTTGTGATGACTACCATAATTCGAACATATGACAAAATACGTGAGAAGAAAGACGAGAATCCTTCTTCTGAGAAGACTCCTCTTGTCAATCCTTCTACTCCACCTCCTTTTAATGGTCCTCTCACTATCAACAAGCCTAGCTTTTACATCATCTTGTGTCCTCCTAAGAGTAAAACACATAAAAACATTTTCAATCCCAATGCTCGAGTTGCCCAATTTTACAATATTGTTGAAGATTTATCTCAAGCACTATGTGCTATGTCTACGTTGGAATTACTCCAAAGTTGTCCTACAAACCGCAAGAATTTGTTGTCAATCCTATGGGATTTCAACCGTAATAATTCCACCATCATCACCTTTAATGTGGAGAATTATAAATTGAGTTTATCCCATCAGTTCGCTTTTCAAATCGCTACTAGAGTGGTGGGTAGGAAGGTCCATCGTACTGACTTGGATGAGGGAGCTTCCACCTCGGTTTTTTCTATGTATTGCTGGAGAACCATTGGATATTCTGATATTATTAAGTCACCAACCACCCTTAATGATTTCTATAGATGAGGTTTTCAACCCCACAGTCTATTACTGACATTGTCCATCGATCTAGGGGAAAAAACTACTTCTATCTAGGTAGAATTGGTCTATTCTCCACTTGATTACAACTTAATTTTAGGTAGGAATTGGTTCTATCCTATGACAATAGTGCCATCATTGGTTTTCCACACACTCCAATTCCCACATGAAGGGAAAAGAATGACCATTGCTTAGCCTGATTATTTCTCACTTGATATTACTGCTTCCACATCGGATGATGTTCCTATGTCAGGGAATGCACCTCCTCCTTAACAATATGTAGGATTTGGATTGTTGAAATATCCTTCACTCATGGGATTTTTTCCATCTAGAACTACCCCTCCTAGTGTAGAAACCTCCACTATAAACATGATATCCTCCATGACCGGGGGCATGTCGAGAGGAAAATAGATTGTTGGATCATCTTCTCTGAGTCCACATGAAGCCCTATATGTTTCCATTCATTCTGTTTATGTTTCTTACATAGGTGACAATCATATGGTAGCATCATATCCTTACCATATTTCCTCTTTGCTAGATTCCCCTCTCTTAACTTTAGATTATCTCTTACATAATTTTCCATCGGATGAGTCTACTCTAGAGGTCATGAGTCTAGATGAATCTTTATGGGAATACTCACATCATTGATCATTGTTTCTTCCTAATTCCAATTTGTTAGATTCATATTTTGTTTCTCTGATAAGTTCTAATATATTTTAGCATCTGCAAACACCTGTATTATTGCAAGGTGTTGATTCTGAAGGGAATTTGTGTAACATTAAAAAACAAATTCCCCTCAATATATCGGTTAATCGAGGTGTTTTTGAGCATATCAACATACTCCAGAATTGATCGACAATGAAAATCGAAGAATACCAAGCTCTTTTCAAGGAATTTCATGATTTTTTTTCCTGGACTTTTGAATAAATTCCCTGGATTGATCCATCTATTATCGTACATGAGAGAAATACATACCTGATGGAAAAACCTATTACAAAAAAACTTCTCCAGGTCCACCCAAGAAATGTTGCAGCCATTAAAGCTAAAGTTGAAAATATTTTGAAAGATGGTTTTATCTATCTTATACCTTTAATCGAGTGTGTGTCTGATATTGTCCCTGTTGCCAAGAATCAGGGTGCTATTAGGGTTTGTATCAATTTTATGGACATGAACAAATATTGTCCAAAGGAAATATTTCCTGCCACTCACATCGATTAGATCATTGATAGTTGTGTTGCAAGTGTCATTTCCTTCATGGATGGATTTTTTGGCTATAATCAGATCAAGATCTTACCTGCCAACCAACAAAACATGACATTTATTTTTTTGTGGTGAACCTTTTATTATTAGAAGCTACATTTGGCTTTGAAAAACGTTGGAGATACCTTCCAACAAGCTATTTTGTATTCTTTTCATGATATAAAATACATAGTCGAACTGAATCTGGATGACCTACTTTCTCATTCACAGCAGCGAGAAGACTATTCATGACATATTAGACACATTCTCCTTTGATGTCGGCATTATCATGTTGGGATCAATCCACACAAGTGTGTTTTTTGTGGTTATACTAGACATTTTCTTGGTTTTGTTGTTTCTAGGGATGGGATTCATATTGATCCCTTGAAAATTGCTGCTATTGTGGCCTTACCACCTCCGATGGATTTATTGAACTCAAACGTTTGCAAGGGAAGAAACAATTCCTTCATCATTTTGTGTGCAATTCTATAAAGAAAATGCATGGTTATATGCATCTCTTGAAAAAGAACACTCCTTTTTCTTGGATGATCAGGATCACAGAGATTTTGATAATTTGAAACATGATATAATACACTGACCTATGTTTCACCCACAAATTATTCAAAATAATTTATGATATACATTTTCGCTTCTACTACTACCATTGGTATTGTTTTAGTTTAGGGATATACAACAGACCAAGAAAATGTGATATACTATTTAAGTAAGAGTATCCTTGACTTTGAAACCCGTTACTCATATGTGGAGAATCTAGCCTTGGCTATGGTCATGGATGTGCAACGTTTCCGTCACTACATCTTACTTTGCACCACTACTATGCTTGCATATCAAAACACTATGTAATATATTCTTAACCATTGAGTAGGAGGAGGAAAATATTCCCATTGTATTGTCATCCTACAGGAATTTGATCTTGAATTTGCGAATACCACTTGCAAGAAGTCCATGGTCTTTACAGAGTTGATATGTGACCTTCCCCATGCTGTCACAGAAGCTAATCCCAACGATTCATTTCCATATGAATTCTTGTTCCTGATAAGCATGACTGACCCATGGTATGGAGATTTGACCATATATCTCCAAACCTAAATATTTCAGCCTAATCTATCCCATCATGAACGTCATCACATTCATCACCACTCTAAGTATTACCTTATTCTTAATTATACGTTATACCGGCATGGCATTGACTCTATTTTTCGACGATGTCTTACTCATGACGAGTCTGAAAAAGTCATGAATGACTGCCACTCTCGAGCTTGTGGTGGTCATCTTTATGGGGTGGCTACAGCTCAGAAAATTCTTTGTGCTGGGTATTTTTGGCCCTCAATATTCAGAGATTTTCACAAGGGGATTAAAAAATTCCCACCTTCTCATCTTTTCTATCCAAAAAATCACACCCACCCTGCTTCATTACACCCCGTCAATGTTGTTGGCCCTTGTTGGAGACACCAAGTACACTAAGAGGGGGGTGAATTTGTGTGAGCATCTTTTATTACTTTTTACTTTTAGAAATCAACAAATTATTTAATAATATGCATTATCCCATTATCATTATATCATCATCATCATCATTATCATCATTATATCATCATCACACAAGAAGCATAGAATAAAACACAAAACACTAGATTTTACATTGAAACCCAAGTCCTGGGGGGAAAACCACAGAAGCCTTTCCAAAATAGTTTTCCAGAAATCAATGGAAGGAGGCAAAAAACCCATTATTACAAAGAATTCAATTTTCCATCTACAACTAGAAGGAGGATACGACCTCCTGATTTATAGGCTCCAACCTGAAGGAAGCTTCAACTCCCTATTTTTCTAGCTTCAACCAAAAGGAGGATACAACCTTCTTTTCATTTCCCTATCCTTCCACCCTGATATGAATATAGACATTGAACTATTGGACCAAAATTGCATTTATCCTACAGACATGTTAATCAACACATGTAGTACACTGCACAATCTGTACCACACTATACAACCTGTACCATATTTCACAACCTGTACCACACTAAAAAACCTATACCACACTGCACAACCATTGTCACTATTAACCACTACTCATCATATGATCACCACTCATCAACTGATCACTCTCCATTGTATCACATTGCTCAT
Organism: Pseudotsuga menziesii; assembly: GCA_001517045.1. Lineage (NCBI taxonomy): Eukaryota > Viridiplantae > Streptophyta > Pinopsida > Pinales > Pinaceae > Pseudotsuga > Pseudotsuga menziesii. The sequence continues at coordinate 264,604 of LPNX010003963.1, forward strand.
CAACTAGTGCAATCAAATTTTCCAATAAAGTTGTACCAATCAATCATCTGACTCAGTCAACCTGAGTCTACACACTAAACTCAGTCCACCTAGGTCAAACCTACTACTCATACAAATAAAAAAATCTAGGTCAAACCAACTACATATAAGGAAACTTGTGCCAATCTTACTCAACTGAACCAACTGGTAACACGATTATTGTGTACCTATTCCAAATCAATAATACACTTGTGTTAATATAATCAAGTGCTATGACAATCAACCAACCCTTCTTACTTAGACTAGTCCATCAAGAGACACATTTGAGAAACCAAGAGACTTCACATATGGTCAACCAAACTCTCTCTAATCACACTCAACTGAATGTCACCACAACTAAACTCAATCACAATGAAGGAATACTTGATAGTTAAACATGATATACCTCAACCAAATAACCTTATCCAAGAAGATAAAAGACTTAACCATCTATGTCAAACCCAATCAATCTCATAAACTCTTAGACACAAAAGTATTTTCCACTCCACTTAAATCAAGTCAACCAACCAAAAAAATAGCAAGCAAATAGTACTTTGACATAATGATCAACATTTGTCAAACTAGTTTTCAAAAAAAACATTTAGTTTGATCAAATAAATAACTCACAAGATCTACTACTTACATGTCAACTTCTCATTCAATAGTACAGTTATACGACAGTAAAGATAAACACCAAGATATATGCCAACACCATCCAAGATAATAATCAAGATGTATATTAATATCACATCAATATATATTCCAAGATAACCATTACTATATCCTCCATAACATATTCAATGACTTCAAATGTATATACCAATATATAGGCACAACACTAAGATCAAAGAGGAACTGTATCCATGAGAGACATGTGTCATTACAAGAGAAACCATGAGGCATGAACTATAACTTATTTTGAAGCTCACAAGATTAAGAAAAAATATAAACAAATGAAGATCTAGATCATGTCATCACATACCCCTCATAAAAATATTTCAAACGAGCCAATAATTTTGTAATTTTGATTTCATATGAGAAAGTTATGCCAATTTTAGTGAAGATGCCCAGAGATTTCTCTGTCACAAAATTTCACAATTTTCTCCAAGAGTTGAGAAATTCCTAAGAGAATTGGTGATGAACAAATGAAATGTTTGATATTCTATTTATATAGGTTGTGGAGAAAATTTATTACCTTGGGCTGACATGAAATTAAAAATTACAAATAATTAAATTATCTTTTGTTTGGTTGGCTCATGCAAAAATTTGGGGTGCACCAACTTCAAAAAATTATATCTCTTCAATTGTAAGGAGTTAGAATATGTTCCACATATCAACAGAAATGGATTTACGAGGAATATCTCCCTATGATGGGTTTATTTGCAAATTCTTGTTCTAATACCCTTAAATTATTCAATATGTCTAGGACCTCAAAGACCCCACACATGAGGGTGCCAAATACCATACCACCAACTACAAGAGTTTCAAAGTATTCTTCAATCTATCAAGGCACATATGTGGGCTCTACCACTATCTATATTCCAATATCCATATAACTAAAAATATGAACATATGACCATAGGGCCATATGGCTCTTCTGCACAACCAACCTCTGCTCTACACATCAATCTCTTCTCATCAATCTCTGGTTAATCTGCTCGTCATTGCTGCTCAACATTTCTTCTCATTAAATCTTTTCATCACTACTTCTCAAGTATCTTTGCACATCAACTTTTCTCATCATTGCTAGTAATTATTTTATGCTTATTAATACTACTAGTCAAGTTGGTCAATCTGTTCATGTACACATCATTGTACACTTCATCATACACAATTACTGAACAAGTAATTATGCTCTTCTTTCATTGAAAATAAGGCATGCATCGTCATGTATCATCATCATAGGTATGCATCATTCACTAGTACAAAATGAGGGATTAGTGACCAGGATACCAAAAATTTTGGTCACCACAATTTTTTTCAAGGGATAAATGACCAAAATTGATAAATTTAAGTGACCTAACAAAAAATACCAAGATAAATGACCACTTTTGGTCATGAGATAAAAAATGAACAAAAAAAGACCAAGATAAATGACCAAATTTGGTCACGGGATATCTAGACTAAAAATGACCACATAACATTTGGTCATTTTTAGTTCTTTCACTACGGCAATGGAAAATTCCAATTTTGAAAATGAATTTTTACAATTTACTAAATTCTAACACTGCAGATGGATTTAGAGACTTTGAATCCATTCGCACTATTAGAATTTAGTAAATTGTAGACCCCCTCATGTGTCACATCTCAACATTAATGCATGACGTAGATCTGCACCGCTTACTACAACCACCCTATTCCATGGATTAACATTAAATGGATTATTTTGTGACATGATTTAGTGAATCAACATTACTAATAGGAAGTACAGAGTGGTAGTCATTATGTCCTATAACCTCTACAAGCTCTCCCATGACGTCCAAGTGTTGAAACTCCTCTGTAGATCACCTCCCATTATATTGTGCATGTGTCAATATAAAAATGTTTTGTCATGCATCCCATCTCCCTTGATTGGTGGCCACATGGATTTCAAATCTGACACAACCCATCTAAATTTAAATGTTCCAAAACTCTTCCCACCGTGTGTATATATATATATTTCCCTAACTTACTTAGCCTTAACGTACTAATATATACTAGTTTTATATTATAATATATATATAGATTAGTAAGTTAATTTAATAACATATAAGCAATACATATAAGCAATGGTATACTAGTTTTATATTATATTATAAATAATATACAATAAATAACCAAAATATATAAAAAAACAAGAAAATAAATTTACTCATTTTCATTTGGAGTCGCCCCTAACAATGAATTGGTACAATTTGGTAATTCCATCAGTGTGTTGAAGAATTTGGAAAACCTCAAACCCTATAATTGGCATCTGAAGGGAGATAGACTGTAGCAGAGACAAATTTCATTGATTCATCATAATTAATTTATTAAGCATCACTACATAGGGGCATATTTTAGCTTTTGTCCAAAGAGGTAACTCGTTCTCAGTTCTCTAGCCACCATAATTTTTAGCAACCCCAGGGAATCGATGGTGGAGCTCTCTACAACAATAATTTGATCGACATTGAAAACCCTGATTTGGGCTCTCCATGAATTTTTCATTTAATAGAGTCTTGGGGTTTCCTCTCGGACATAAACTTCAAAAACCTTTGAGGGTTTGAATGAATTCGATTCTCACCACTGTCCAATGCTCCCTTGAGGTAGTTATATCTAATTTCATTATTTCTTCCGTTCAGTTTTTTACATTTTTACTGAACTATATTACCAAAGGATTAACGCCCTCAAAAGTTTTCCAACCAATAAAAATAAAAATAGTATGACAATGTTATACCTCAACCATGGATCTGACACAAACTATTCTATCCTTTCACATGCGTAAAATACAAACCATAGGCACCAACTAGTTCACCAAGAAAGCAAACTGGGTTGTTGGCTTGACCTAATTCATGAATGTGAAAGACTACCAAGAGATTTGGTGATTATATATAATATACAAACTATGATTATTGAGTCAAAGGTGGCCGTTAAATCTAATGGCACCTAACTCTTGGAATAAAATGGAAATCATGTTCGTAAAATTGTTCTAATTGTTAGATCATATCACATGGAGGGCCATTGTGGGTGGTATAGGGCATAATTGTTAAAATACAACAACCATCCCATTGCTAACTACCCACTAGAAGTTTCTTATGACCACCCTAATCTCTCCATGTGTGTATATATATCTAGATATGTCCACATAGTCATACTCCATTCAAGACTTTTGGAAATTCAGCAGAGGATATACACTCTACAACTGCTTCCACCATTTCCTTTGCAGGCCAGTTCTCCCTTCTAGTGCCATTTCATTTTTTTGATTTTTACTTTCAAAGGTGAAGTTCAAAAACCTTCATCATTTGTTTTGTCGCATCCAAAGAACCCACATGCACTCCACAATTTTGGATGATCTATCAACTCGATGCGTGTGATTTACAGAGAAATAGTGAGTTGAATCTAGATTATGCATTGGTATATTGAATATTAACACTTGTAAAGACTCATTTAAAATAGGTTATTGATTTCACACAAATGAGTAATGTATCAAATATTGGAACTTAGATCAGTATATTTAGATGTGTTTGTATTATCTTACGAAGAGCTATGATCCCCAATTTTGATGTTTGTTTCAGGTAATTGTAAATGTTTTAGGTTGATTGGTGAGGAGTAATGGATCTCGGTGACTCATCAATGCTGTATATTTTCTATTTTTGATATCTTAGTGGGAACGCATGTCTTCCATGGAATTTGGACATGAATCTTCACAATGACAACCTAGCATCTTTACTAATGTTAAAGTTCACGGGTCTCCACAATAACAACCCAGGATCTTTACTATTGTTTTTGTTATTATGTGCAGACATTTGTTGTTAATTTGGTTTGTAATTTTGATTGAAATATCCAATTTATACAGACAGCTGTGTTAAAACTAATATGATTCCATAGGATTTTATGTTTTTATTTGAGTGGAAGCTCAGGGTTCAAACATAACTACACACATCCCTGATGATCATCCTATCTGGGGAGGTCTATATTGGCTTCCATGATGATCATCCTTGCTAGGGAGGTTTATACTAGCTTCCATGATGACGGTGTATTCACTGAACTAGCAAAGAGACTTAATATTCTAACGAAAACCATGAAAATGATCTCTCAACAAATTAAACTAGATCTTTTCACCAATTTTAGAGTGGTGAGGGGCATTATTGCATCGAGAGTAGTGAGGTGCTCTGAAGCCTATCATGTGGGGGATGTAGTCATGTAACATGGGTAATGCTGATGTGGTAATTATAACCCACATCAAAAAATAATAATATGCTTAGTTATAAAATAAAAATAAATAAAACTAGCAAAGATCTATTTTAAATCTAGTTCTATCAAGCACTGATGCATCCAATTTATTTAGGTATACATTTTTTTATGTTAAATTTTTCACACATCCAAAGCAAATTACAACTCAAGAAAGTGGATCCCTCTTCGTGCTTGATAGATCTAGGTTTAAGATGGATCTATGTTGGTTGCATAATTTGGTTTCCTATGATTTTGATGTTATATGGTAAATATTTCATAGACATGCTTGAATCTAATTTCCCTATCACTCATATGGTGGATGAAGGCTCCTTTCCACAAATATTGGAACTTTGTAGTCCAATAAAATTTTATATAATCCCTCATTCCATCCTTAATTTTTTATCATTTCAGTTTAGTTGTTTAGGTGTGCACTATTTTTAGGGCATATGTAGCCGACTCCTACAGACCCATCTTGGTTCTGTATCTTAGGTTAGTATGAATTTGGAATACGGGGGACTATAAGAGAATATCTATACATTTCCTTATGGCTGAATACTGGCCTGTAAATATGCACTAGGTATAATAATGTGAATTACAAGTGAGTTTGAACCTTTTTGCAAAATGTAATATGGTCAATGGGCATGATTCAACTACATAATCCTTTGGTCAATAGTCAGTACTCGAATAAAGTTATGTTAAAGTTCATATTAATAGCCTTGATTCAGTTGGTTGATGTTATAGTCTCACAGGCATGTTTGGTTCTGACCGGGATGTTGGAATCTTATCAGCGTATATAATTAAAAATATTATGTATTAGATATTCATCAAAGTGTGCAATGCACCCATGATCTTGTTTGAGAGTTTACAAGCATCCTTTGTTTTCCCTTGAGCAAGATTCAAAGTAATTAAATCATGGCTTCCCATGTGGTTGGTTATCCCTGCATTTCTCCCAAGAGAGAACTCAAGTTTTCACTTGAATCCTTTTGGAATGGCAAGAGAAGTGCAGCTGACTTGCAGAATGTAGCAAAGAATTTGAGAGCTGCAACATGGAAGCAGATGGTTGATGTTCGTCTAAAATACATCCCAAGCAACACGTTCTCCTACTATGATCAAGTCCTTAACACAAATCCAATGGTTGGGGTTTTTCCTCCATGATATCGGTGGACCGGTGGTGAGATTGGATTCGACACTTACTTCTCAATGGAACGTAAAAATGCTAAGCATCCTGCTATGGAGATGACCAACTTGTTTGACACAAACTAGTAAGTGCAACACTACAAATTCTAGAAGGTTGTGAATAACATGAATTTACTAAGTATATTTGTGAAATTTTCTTCATTGAAAGGATTTAAACATAGATAACCTTGGCCTTTCCAGCCACAACATAGTTCCAGAGGTGGCACAAGAAATTAAATTCAAGTACTCTTCACACAAAGCTGTGGATGAATACAAAGAGGCTAAAGAGGTTAGTATTATTCTTAGTTTTACCACAATAACATTTAGATTTGAAGTAGGATTTATTATGGGTTGTTCTTAGCTTCTCAGGATGAAAAGCACCCACTTTTAATTTTTTACTGTTTGACTGAGAAATATCCCTACATTTTCCAGATTTCATTGGCATGAAAGTTATGGATGGAAGATTTTGTGAGAATGTAGCCTCTTTTAGAATGTACAATTAATGCTTGTTTTTGGAGTGTATATTGGTATTGAGACTATACCTGTCATCATAGGTCCTTTTTCATACTCGTTGTTATCAAATCCTGCAAAGGGTGTTCCTTAAAAATTTGACCTTCTGTCTCTGCTTGATGCAATTCTTCCGGTCTAAAATTAGGTTTTCATGTAGAAGCCTCCTTAACTCATGGATTTCTGCACTTGATATTGTAAGTAATGGTACAATATTACAAAAATTATTTTCTTTGTGTCATGGTTAATTTAGGGAGGTCTTAGGTGAGTTAAAGTAAGTTGGAGAAACATGGATACAGTTTGCTAAACCCTAGCTTGTGATGGACCTTGAGGATCATCACCTTGATGCCTTCTCTAAATATTATTCATTCTTAGAGGAAGTACTTGTTGGGACCAAATTTCTTGTAGAAACATACTTTGCTGATATTCTTATTGAGACCTATACGTAGGGTGGCATCCTTTGCATCTGTTTATGTAGATGATACCTCTCTCTTTATTTACAATATAAAAGTGAGACTGCATTTCCCTTGAAAATAGGTAGATAGTACTTGAACTCCAAAAATCACATAGTTTATATTGAAGGATCTAAATTTTCTAATACTTTGAAATACACTATTTGCACCATCATTCATTTTCTCAAAAACAACTAGATACTACTTGAATTCCAAAAGTCAGAGTGTCGTTTTGGGAATCTAAATTTTCTAACACTGTGAGATATACCATTCAACTCAGGATCATCATACGCTTGAATGTTATATCTTCTATTGGATGGGATTTAATACGAGGAACTAAAACACTCGGCTTTATCAAAACTATTGGTTTTCCTAGAGACAAATACCTTTTTGCTGGAGTAATTAATGGATGGAACATATGGGCTAATGATTTGGCACAATCATTTAGCATTTTAAAGGATCTTGAAAAAACTGTTGGTAAAGGTATGTTTGCAATATGCACACTATCTTCCTCTTACTTGAGGTTCTCTTGGACTAAGAAATTGCATATGATTTCCTATTTAATCTGAGAATGCCATCTGTTTGCATTGCAGGAAAAATAGTTGTCTCCACCTCCTATTCTCTTCTCCATACATCTATGGATTTAGTAAATGATACAAAACTTGATAATGAGATTAAGTCCTGGCTTGCATTTGCTGAAAAAAAAGTAGCTGAATTAGTAACTCTCAAAAGCGTTAATTGGCCAACTAGATCAGGTAAAATTCTTGACATTTATGGAACTTGCATAGCATTGATTACTATTAGAATTATTTGTGAAGACAACGTTATTGCAATTACAAGTTGGAATACATTTCCTATAGGCATGAATACCATGGGCTAGGGTGTAACTACAATCTAGGATTTTGAATTTTTGAACTCAAGGGTTGGTTATTAATTGCATATAGAATCTGCCCTTTTCCCATCTAAGCATTGTTTTCATACTGATGTTTTTGTATTCTAGAGAATTTTATTCAAAAATATAAGTCTATCTAAGCATAGTCGTTTTTTTGTAGGCATATTTTGCTGGTAATGCAAATGCTATATCTTCAAGAAAGACCTCTCCTAAAGTCAATAATAATGCAATACAAAATGTTGTATGGTGACAAGTGCTTTGTTCCTAGTGTTTGGTTTATTATCTTCAATTAATTAATTATATTGTTTCCTTTTTCTGTGGATATCTTATACTTATTAATATAGAATGTCTACATAGTGCAAAGAGTAAGCCCCTTTTTTAATGAACTAAAAGGATATTTTTCAGATCTTATGAGTGCATTACCTTCAACACTCTGTAGATGGATAATTGCCAACCGTTATGTACAATATTTTAAGTTGTATGTTGAAATTACAGGTTGAAGATCTAAAAGGTACCAGTCATTGGCAATATACACCTGCCATTGTTTGTTTAGATGAACATCAAAAAAAATTGAACCTCCCAACAACCACAATTGGGTCCTTTCCTCAGACAGTAGAACTTCATAGAGATCGTCGTGAATACAAATTGAACAAGTATGTTATATTGGACATATGACAATTTGTAAAATATATTTTACAAGGCTTAGATAAAAAAAAAAGTATGTTTTGCCAATAGTTTTCCCATTGTCTATCAAAATGCATGTCTAAGATGGTATAAGCTTTTAATTTGTAGCAGTAGTTCGGAAGCAAACTACATTCAGTCCATTCAGTAGGAAATTGCGAAAGTGGTTAAAATATAGGAATATCTTGACATTGATGTTCTTGTGGATGGTGAACCTGAGGTGAGTGATGCATTGATTTGGGTGAAACCATCAAACGCCATTTTATGTTATGATGGAAGATAATTATTTGTCTTATCTATTTCTGCAGAGAAATGACATGGTAGAATATTTTAGGGAACTGCTTCAAGGATTTGCATTCACAACAAATGGATGGGTACATTCTTATGATTCACATTGTGTGAAGCCATCAATTATTTCTATAGATGTCAACCAACCAAAATCAATGACCGTTTTTTTATCAAATTATGCCCATATTTTTACTCTCCTCCCTATGAAGGGTACTGCTATGCTTTTGATGTTATCTAGTAAAGATGTATTAGACCTACTTCAAGCTAATTTGCCTATCACTGATATGGTGCAAGTAGGATCCTTTCCAAAAATAGTGGAACTTTGTAGTCCAATCAAATGCTATATAATCCCTCAATCCATCGTTAATATTTTATCATCGCAATTTTTTTTTAGGAGTGCACTATTTTTTGGGCATATGTAGCCCATTCCTTCAAACCCATGTTGGTTCTGTATCTTAGGTTAGTATGAATTGTTGAAGAGAGTAATCTCACCCGTAGTTAAGTTAGTGAGTTAGGTAACCCACGGTATTTACTCACCTTTGGTATTCGCCAATAGTATTGTTTTTTCTATTTTCTATTTAATCTACTCTTAATAATAAGAAGGAAATCAATTGCCTGTAGTGCTTCTGTTGCTTTGTTCTATTCTTTCACATGGTATCAGAGCTTATGACCTAATCCATCCATTTTTTGGGTAAGCCTTTTCACAGAGTGGAAATCACTCTCACGAAGCAAAGCCATTTGGAAGCTACTTTCCTACGGAGCTATTTACTAGGGAGCTATAGCACTCTATTGTTTTTTCCAGATTTGAATTTTATTTTGGTTATTTTTTTCCTAACCTTTAAAAAAACACCGAGGATTTTTTAATTTTATTTTTCCAAATATTTGCTCTTGATCTGTCTCTTTCTTAGAGGAGGGATCTCTATCATCCAAATCTTGCCGGTGGGTTGATCTGATCAAGTTGGAGTGGATCTGATCCAAGTGTAATGGATCGTAATAATAATAATTATTATTATTATTTTTCTTCTCCATATCTAGCCACCACTTCTTTCCTACATTAAAAGAGCGGTGCCACCGCCTCTTTTGAAGAAGAGAAAAGCGATGCCACCGCTTTGTTGATATTTGGCATAAGCAGTGAAAAACCACTACTTAGATGAATTTCTAGCACCGTGCCTCCCACCGCCTATTTCTTTTGCACCTGGAGCGGTGCTGTTTTTTTTTATAAAAAGAAAAAAACAAGGGATTTTTTTTATTAAAAAAAAAAGAGGCTAAGCAAGTGATTTTTATTTATTTAAAAAGGCAAGCGAAAAAGACCTCGCTGGAGTTTTATTCTGCAAAACTATCTCCATGTTGGAGCCTGATTTTTATTCCACATCTAACATTTGGATCTACATCTACACCAGATTTAGGAAAATTCTTGCGCTGCTGGTTTTTATTCAAAAAAAAAAAGCTAAGCAAGGTATTTTTTATTCAAAAAAAAACACAACGCTAAGCAAAGTTTTTTTTTATTTAAAAAAAAAATCAAGGGAAAATATTTTTTTAGTCATATCCAATGGCTAATACAAGCTCTTTGAAGCTGATCTCTGGACCTATTCTAACCGAATCTAACTATGAAGTTTTGTCTATCAAAATGAAGACATTTCCGCAACTCAACAAATGTTAGGATATGGTGGAAACTGAGTTCAAAGAACCTGAAGCGGTTGCTCTGGCCGCAATGAATAATGCCCAGAAGAATGCTCTCAAAGCTCACTAAGAACGATATTTCATAGCCACATGGATGATCCAAAGTTGCATTGAAGAGTCCATTTTCCCACGGATCTCAGGTGCTACCAGTGCACATCAGACTTGGAATCTGCTTGCATCAGCCTACAAGGGAACCGACTGCATTAAAATGGTAAGACTGCAAACCCTACGCCTTGAATTTGAAAGTTTGAAGATGAAACCATTAGAAACTGTGGATCAGTTCATGACTAGGGTTTCGAGTATTGTGACCCAATTCCAAACCTATGGTGAACCGCTAGAACAAAAGATCGTTGTTCAAAAGATTCTTCGGTGTCTCACCAAGAATATTGCTATGGTAGTGACTGCCATAGAAGAAGTAAAAGATCTATCTAAGTTCACCCTAGAAGAATTGATTGGATCTCTTCTATCTCATGAAGCACGATTCACTCAAGAAGAGGAATCATTGACCAATGCATTCAACACTCAAGCTTTCCTCAACAGAGGTTGAGGAAGAGGAGGATGAGGTAGAGGAAGAAGAGGCCAATGGTCTCGATCTACAAGAGAATGAACCAGTCACATTCATGAACACTCAGAGCATTTAGAACACTCTCACAACTCTCAAGGTCAGAGGAGAAGAGGCAAGAGATGGACCAATAAGTCCAATGTTCAGTGCAACTACTACAAGAAGTATGGGCACTATGAATGAGAATGCAGAAATAAGCAAGCGGACGAGAAAAAGAACCAAAACAATGGCAGAGCCAATGTCTCCAAAGAAGAAGAAGGCTCATCAGAGTTGATGTCTCTATGTTATCAAGCAACTGAAGAACATTGCAGCTCAGATCTATGGCTACTATATAGAGGTTGTAGCAATCACATGACATGTAATAAGTCATTATTCTCTAGTCTAGATTCCTTTGTTGTCATGAATACCAAGATAGGAGATGACTCTTTGGTTCCAACAAAAGGAAAATGTATTATTCTTGTACTTAGTAATCAAAATGAAAAATGTCAATTCATGAGGTGTTTTATGTACCTCATTTGACTATAAATTTGATTAGTATAGGTCAATTACTTTATAATAAGTATGATGTTATGTTTCATGATACATATTGTGCTATCTATGATAAACCTCCCAGTAAGAGACTCATAGCCAAATTTGAAATGACTAAGAATATAATCTTTCCTCTTAGTCTTAGGAGTGCTAACCTTCCACATCCTGTAGTTCATACAGTTTCTAGTCAAGATGAATCCTGGTTATGGCACTGTAGATTCAGTCATCTTCCCTTCAAGAGTCTCAATCTCCTGCACAAACAATCAATGGTCAAAGGATTACTAGTTATTCATAAAAAATCCAACACCTGTGAGGATTGTATCACTCGTAAACATCATAGGGACAGTTTTCCCACTTCCACATCTCGAGCCAAAGAGCAGCTTGATTTAGTTCATACAGACCTCTGTGGACCCATGCAAACCTAATCCATAGGAGGTGGTTTTTATTTTCTAACCTTTATTGATGATTTTAGTAGAAAAACATGGATTTATTTTCTCAGGCACAAATCAGAGACCTTCTCCAAGTTTAAAGAGTTCAAGGATCTCACTGAGAAGTAGTCTGGAAAGTCCATTAAAATTCTCAGGTCAGATGGTGGAGGTGAATATGATTCACATGATTTCTCATATTTTTGTAAGCAGCATGGAATCCATAGACATTTCACCACCAGATACACTCCATAGCATAATGGAGTTGCTAAACGAAAGAACCAGACCATCATGAACATGGCCCATAGCATGTTGTCACACAAGAAGCTATCAAATGAGTATTGGGCTAAAGCTGTTGGATGCTCAGTCTACTTGCTCAACAGATCACCCACAGTAACTGTCCAAGACAAGATTCCTGAAGAAGCATGGAGTGGCACTAAGACTAGTGTCTCACATCTCAGAATATTTGGTTTTGTTTCCTTTGCGCATATACCTAATGAACTAAAAAGAAAGTTAGACAAGAAAAATGAGCATTTCATTTTCACTGGTTATAGTGAACAACACAAGGCATACAAGCTATATAATCCTGTCACCAAGAATCTTATGGTGAGCAAAGAAGTAAAGTTCATTGAAGACAAATGCTGGAGTGATCCTTCAGGCATACAACATTAAGATCGTTGATATCATCCATATCTACCTATCAGACTTCCAATATTGGAAGTACAACAACAAGAAGATGTAGTAGATGGTCCACCACAGAACCGAAAAACCAAAAGCTTGAGAGAGTTATATGAACAGACTCCAATTCTTGATGAGCAACTTTAGTTTGCAATCTTCACCCGTCAACCCACATCTTTTAATGAAGCAGTGAAGGATGCATAGTGGGTGAAAGCCATGAATGAAGAGATTGATGCAATAGAGAAAAATCAGACTTGGGATCTTGTTGACATCCCTGCAAAAAAAATCAGTATTCGAGTCAAACGGGTCTATAAGACCAAATTATATCAAAAATAACTTGAAAAGCACAAGGCAAGGTTGGTTTCCAAAGGTTATGCATAGAAGTATGGTATAGATTATGATGAAACCTTTGCTCCTATAGCAAGGATGGATACCATCAGAGCTGTACTTGCCATTGCAGCACAAAATCAATGTCCCATGTATCAAATGGATGTGAAATCTACCTTTCTTAATGGAATTCTTGACGAAGAAGTTTATGTATACCAGCCACCTGGTTATACTATCAAAGGTCATGAAGAACAAGTTTATAAGCTCAAAAAGACCCTGTATGGTATAAAACAAGCTCCATGAGCTTGGTACAGTAGGATTGACCCCTACCTCATCAACAATGGTTTCAACAGAAGCACCAATAAGCCACTCTGTATGTCAAAATAGAGAAAGGTAAAATATTGATGGTTTGTCTTTATGTTGATGACATGATTTACACTGGCAATTTGATGCTTGAAGATTTCATGACAGTCATGAAAAAGTTATTTGAAATGACTAATCTAGGACTGATAAAGTACTTCCTTGGTCTGGAAGTTATTCAAACTGATAAAGGTATTTTTATCTTCCAGCATAAGTATGCTACTGATATTTTGCAGATATTTAGAATGGATAAATGTAAACCTACAGAAACCCCTATAGCTCTTGGCACCAAGTTAACCAAGAATGGTGGTGAAGCAGCAATAAACAATACACTCTATAAACAAATGGTAGGTAGTTTAATGTATTTGACTGTAACTAGACCTGATTTGATGTATTCTGTCATTAATATTTCCATATTTATGGAGTCTCCCAAAGACTCTCACTAGAACGTTGGAAAAAGAATACTGAGATATGTTGCAGGCACACTGGGATATGGTCTCTGGTACACTCATACACCAAATAGTACTCTTATAGGGTACACTGACAGTGATTTTGCAGGTATTCTTGATGATAGGAAAGGCACATCTGGTTATGCTTTCCATTTGGGTACAAATCTGATCTCTTGGGCATCTCAAAAACATCCTATTGTCATCATGTCTTTTGCAGAAGCAGAATATGTAGCAGCCACCACAGCAGCTTGCCATGCAGTTTGGCTAAGAAGAGTGTTAAAAGAGATGAGATACACTCCAAAAGATCCCACTTCTATTTTCTGTGATAATAGCTCTACAATACAGTTGTCTAAACATAATGTATTTCATAGAAAAAGAAAGCACATTGACACTCGCTATGATTTCATTCATGAGTTAGTCAATGAAAAATAAATTTATTTACTATTTTGTGGCTCTAAGGAGTAGTTAGCTGACATGTCACCAAACCATTGGGAACATCTACATTTGTATTTCATAGAGAGCACTTAGGCATAGACAATGCTAATGATGTACTACCAATTGAGATTAAGGGGGTGTGTTGAAGAGAGTAATCTCACCCGTAGTTAAGTTAGTGAGTTAGGTAACCCATGGTATTTACTCACTTGTGGTATTCTCCCATAGTATTTTTTTTTCTATTTCCTATTTAATATACTCTTAATAATGAGAAGGAAATCAATTGCCCCTAGTGCTTTTGTTGCTTCATTCTATTCTTTCACATGAATTTTCAGTAGGGGGGACTATAAGAGAATATCTGTATCTATCCTTATTGATGAATATTGGCCTGTAAATATGCATTGGGTATAATAATGTGAATTACCAGTGAGTTTGAACCTTTTTTGCACAATGTAATATGGTCAATGGATATGATTCAACTACATAATCCTTTGGTCAGTAGTCACTACATGAATAAAGTTATGTTAAATTTCATATTAATAGCCTTGATTCATATAGTTTATGTTATGGTATCATTGGCCTTTTTGGTTCTAACTGGGATGTTGGAATCTTATCAGCGTATACAATTAAAAATATTATGTATTAGATATTCGTCAAAGTGCTCAATGAACCCATGATATTGATTGAGAGTTTACAAGCATAATTTTTTTGTCCCTTGAGCATGATTCAAAGTCCTTAATCATGGCTTCCCATCTAGTTCGTTATTCCCATAGTGTTCCCAAGAAAGAACTCAAGTTTTCAATTGAATCCTTTTGGAATGGCAAGAGCATGCAACTAACTTGCAAAATGTAGCAAATAATTTGAGAGCTGCAAAATGGAAGTAGATGGTTGATGATGGTCTAAAATACATCCCAAGAAACACGTTCTCCTACTATGATCAATTCCTTGACACAAATGCAATGGTTGGGGATGTTCGTCCATGATATGGGTGGACTGGTGGCGATATTGGATTCGACACTTACTTCTCAATGGCACATGGAAATGCTAACCTTCCTGCTATGGAGATGACCAACTCATTTGACAAAAACTATTAAGTGCAGCACTATAAATTCTAGCAGGCTATGAATATCATGACTTTACTAAATAGATTTGTTAAATTTTGTTCATTGAGAGGCCTTAAACATAGATAATCTTGGGCTTTCCACCCACTACATAGTTCCAAATTCATGACCAGAAATTAAATTCATGTACTCTTCACACAAATTTGTGGATGGATACAAAGAGGCTAAATGGGGTTAGTATTATTCTTTGTTTTACCACAATAACATTTATTTTTGAAGAAGGATTTCGTATGGGTTGTTCTTACCTTATTAGAATTAAAGGAGCCCAATTTTCAGTTTTTACTATTTTACTGAGAAATATCCCTACATTTTCCACATTTCATTGGTATGAAAGTTATGGATGGTAGATTTTGTGAGATTGTAGCCACTTTTAGAATGTACAATTAATGCTTGTTTTTGGAGTGCAGATTGGTATTGAGACTGTACATGTCATCATAGGTCCTATCTCATACTTATTGTTATCAAATACTACAAAGGGTGTTCCTAAAACATTTCACCTTTTGTCTTTGCTTGATGCAATTCTTCCGATATACAAGTAAGCTTCCATGTAGAAGCCTCCTTAAGTCAAGGATTCATGCACTTGATATTGTAAGTAATGGTACAATCTTTCAAAAAATATTTTCTTTTTGTCATGGTTAATTTATGGAGGTCTTAGGTGAGTTGAAGGAAGTTGGGGCTACATGGATACATTTTGATGAACCCTTGTTTGTGATGGACCTTGAGGCTCATCACCTCGATGCCTTCTCTAAATCTTATTCTTTCTTAGAGGAAGTACTTGCAAGGGACAAATTTCATGTAGAAACATACTTTGCTGATGTCCCTATTGATACCTATAGGTAAGGTGGCATCCTTTGCATCTGTTTATGTAGATGATACCTCTCTTTTCATTTACAATATAAAAATGATATTGCATTTCTCTTGAAAGTAGGTAGATAGTAATTGAACTCCAAAAATCACATATTAAATTTAAGGATCTAAATTTTCTAATACTGTGAAATACACTATTTGAACCATCATTTATTTTATCAACAACAGTTAGATACTAGAGTGTGCGTTTGGGAATCTAAATTTTATAATATTGTTAGATATACAATTTAACTCAGGATCATCATATGGTTGAAGGCTATATCTGTTATTGGGTTGGATCTAATATGAGGAACTAAAACACTTAGCCTTGTCAAAACTATTGGTTTTCTTGGAGACAAATACCTTTTTGCTGGAGTAATTGATAAACGAAACATATGGGCTAATAATTTGGCACATTATTTTAGCATTTTAAAGGATCTTGAAACAATTGTTGGTAAAGGTATATGTGCAATATGCCCAATATATTCCTCTTTCTTTAGGTGCTCTTGGACTAATAAATTGCATATGATTTCCTATTTAATATGAGAATGCCATCTGTTTGCATTATAGGAAAAATAGTTGTCTCCACCTCCCATTCTCTTCTCCAAACAACTATGGATTTAGTAAATGATACAAAACTTGATAATGATATTAATTCCTGGCTTGCATTTGCTGCAACAAAAGTAGTTGAAGTTGTAACTCTCTGAAAAGAATTGATTGGTCAACCAGATCAGGTAAAATTATTGACATTTTTTGAACTCACATAGCATTGATTACTGTTAGAATTATTTGTGAAGACAACGTTATTACAATTACAAGTTGGAATACACTTCCTATAGGCATGAAGGCCATGGCCTAGGGTGTAACTATAGTCTAGGTTTTTGAATTTTTGAACTCAAGGGTTGGTTGTTACTTACACCTAGAATCTTCCCTTTTCCATCTAAGCATTGTTTTCATACTTATGTTTTTGTATTCTAGAGGATTTTATTCAAAAATCTAAGTCTATCTAAACATAGTCATTTTTTTGCAGGCATATTTTGTCGCTAATGAAGCTGCTATATCTTCAAGAAATACCTCTCCTAAAGTGAACAATAAGGCAGTCAAAACATTTGTATGTTGACAAATGCTCTATTCTTAGTGTTTGGTTTATTATCTTCAATTTGTTAATTATATTCTTTCCTTTTTCTCTAGCTATCGTATACTTATTAACGTAGCAAGTCTACATAGTACAAATACTAAGACCCTTTTTTAATGAACTAAAAGGATATTTTCAGATCTTATGAGTACATTACCTTCAACATTTTGGAGATGGCTAATTGCCAACCATTATGCACAATATTTAACTAGTATGTTGAAATTAAAGGATAAAGCTCTAAAAGGTATCAATCACCAGCGAGCTACACCCTCCATTGCTCGTTTAGATGAACAACAAAAAAACTTGAACATCCCAATTCTTCCAACAACCACAATTGGGTCCTTTCCTTAGACAATAGAACCTCACAAAGTTCATCGTGAATACAAATCAAACAAGTATGTTATATTGGACAAATGACAATTTGAAAAATATAATGTATAAGGATTACATCAAACAAGTATGTTTCGCTAATAGTTTTCCCATTGTCTGTCAAAATGCAAGTCTACGATGGTATAAGTTTTTAATTTGTAACAGGATTTCAAAAGCAGATTGCATCCAGGCCATTCAAAAGGAAATTGCAAAAGTGGTTAAAATATAGGAAGATCTCAACATTGATGTTATTGTGGGTGGTGGACTTGAGGTGGGTGTTGCATTGATTTGGGCGAAACCATCAAATGTCATTTTATGTTATGATGGAAGCTAATTATTGGTCTTATCTATTTCTGTAGACAAATGACATGGTAGAATATTTTGGGGGACAGCTTCAAGGATTTCCATTCACATTAAATGGATGGGTAAAATATTATGGTTCTCGTTGTGTGAATCCATCGATTATTTATGGAGATGTCACTCGACCAAATCCAATGAATTTTTTTTGGTCAAAGTATGCCGAGAGTTCGACTGCATGCCTTATGAAGTGTATGCCTATGATTTTAATGTTATCTAGTAAAGATGTCTTAGACCTACTTCAAGCTAAATTTCAGATCACTGATATGGTGGAAGTAGGATCGTTTCCACAAATATTGGAACTTTGCAGTCTAATCAAATGCTATACAATCCCTCAGTCCATCCTTAATTTTTTATCATCGTAATTTAGTTGTTTAGGTGTGCACTATTTTATGGGCATATGTAGCCCAGTTCTACAGACCCGTGTTGGTTCTGTATCTTAGGTTAGTATGAATTGCAGTAGGGGGGACTATAAGAGAATATCTGTATCTATCCTTATGGCTGAATACTGGCCTATAAATATGCACTGGGTATAATAATATGAATTACTAGTGAGTTTGAACCTTTTTGCACAATGTAATATGGTCAATGGACATGATTAACTACATAATCCTTTGGTCAGTAGTCAGTACTCAAATAAAGTTATGTTAAAGTTCATATTAATAGCCTTGATTCAACTGGTTGATGTTATGGTCTTATAGGCCTGGTCGATTCTAACTGGGATGTTGGAATCTTATCAGTGTATACAATTAAAATATTTTGTATTAGATATTCATTAGAGTGCTCAATGCGCCCATGATCTTGTTTCATAGTTTACAAGCATCCCTTTTTTGTCTCTTGAGTAGGATTCAAAGTCCTTAAATAATGGCTTCCCATGTAGTTGGTTATCCCCTCATTGTTCCCAAGAGAGAACTCAAGTTTGCACTTGAATCCTTTCGGAATTGCAAGAGAAGTGCAACTGACTTGCAGAATGTAGCAAAGAATTTGAGAGATTCAACATGGAAGCAGATGGTTGATGCTGGTTTAACATACATCCTGAGCAACATGTTCTTCTACTATGATCAAGTCCTTGACACAACTCCAATAGTTGAGGTTTTTCCTCCATGATATGGGTGGACTGGTGGTGATATTGGATTTGACACTTACTTCTCAATGGCACGTTTAAATGCTAAGAGTCATGCTATGGAGATGACCAATTGGTTTGACACAAACTAGTAACTGTAACACTACAAATTCTAGCAGGTTGTGAATATCATGAATTTACTAAGTAGATTTGTGAAATTTTGTTCCTTTAAAGTCTTTGATCATAGATAATATTGGCCTTTCCAACCACTACATAGTTCCAGAGCTGGGACCAAAAATAAAATACAAGTACTCTTCACACAATGTTGAGGAGGAATACAAAGAGGCTAAAGGGGTTGGTATTATTCTTCATTTTACCACAATAACATTTAGATTTGAAGGTTGTTCTTATATTCTCAAAATGAAAAGAAACCACTTTTAAGTTTTTACTATTTGACTGAGAATTATCCCTACATTTTCCACATTTTATTGGCATGAAAGTTATGGATGGTGGATTTTGTGAGATTGTAGCCACTTTTAGAATGTACAATTAATTCTTGTTTCTGGAGGGCAGATTGGTATTGAGACTCTACCTATCATCATAGGTATTGTTTCATACTCGTTGTTATCAAATACTACAAAGGGTGTTCCTAAAAAATTTGACCTTTTGTCTCTACTTGATGCAATTATTCCGGTCTACAACTAAGTTTTCATGTAGAAGCCTCCTTAAGTCACGAATTCCTGCACTTGATATTGTAAGTAATGGTACAATCTCACAAAAATCAATTTCTTTGTGTCATGGTTAATTTAGTGAGGTCTTAGGTGAGTAGAAGGAAGCTGGGGCTACATGGATACAGTTTCATGAACCCTCGTTTGTGATGGACCTTGAGGCTCATCACCTCAATGCCTTCTCTAAATCTTATTCTTTCTTAGAGGAAGTACTTGCTAGGGCCAAATTTCATGTAGAAACATACTTTGTTGATGTCCCTATTGATACCTATAGGTAAGGTGGAATCCTTTGCATCTGTTTATGTAGATGATACCTTTATTTTTATTTACAATATAAAAATGATACTGCATTTCTCTTGAAAATAGGTAGATAGTAATTGAACTCCAAAAATCACATATTAAATTTAAGGATCTAAATTTTCTAATACTGTGAAATACACTATTTTCACTATCATTCAGTTTCTCAAAAACAGTTAGATACTACTTCAATTCCAAAAGTCACCATGTGGATTTGGGAATCTAAATTTTCTAATATTGTGAGATATACCATTTAACTCAGGTTCATCATATAGTTGAATGCTATATCTGTTATTGGGTTGGATCTAATACAAGGAACTAAAACACTCAGCATTGTCAAAACTATTGGTTTTCATGGAGACAAATACCTTTTTGCTGGATTAATTGATCAACGAAACATATGGGCTAATGATTTGAAAAAATAGTTTATCATTTTAAAGGTTCTTGAAACAACTGTTGTTAAAGGTATGTGTGCAATATGCACACTATATTCCTCTTGCTTGAGGTTCTCTTGGACTAAGAAATTTCATATGATTTCCTATTTAATCTAAGAATGCCATCTGTTTGCATTGCAGGAAAAATAGTTGTCTCCGCCTCCTATTATCTTCTCCGTACAATTGTGGGTTTAGTAAATGATACAAAACTTGATAATGAGATTAATTCCTCACATGTGTTTGCTGCAAAAAAAGTAGTTGAAGTAGTAACTCTCTCTAAAACATTGATTCCTCAATCAGATCAGGTAAAATTCTTGACATTTTCGGAACTTACATAGCATTGATTATTGTTGGAATTATTTGTAAAGACAATGTTATTGCAATTACAATATGGAATACATTTCCTATAGGAATGAAGACCATGGCCTAGGGTGTAACTACAGTCTAGGTTTTTGAAGTTTTCTAATCAAGGGTTGGTTGTTACTTGCATCTAGAATCTTCCCTTTTTCCATCTAGGCATTCTTTTCATACTTATGTTTTTGTATTCTAGAGCATTTTATTCAAAAATCTAAGTCTATCTAAACATAGTCATTTTTTTCCAACCATATTTTGCAGCTAATGCAGCTACTATATCTTCAAGAAATGCCTCTCCTAAAGTGAACAATAAGGTAGTGCAAAAATATGTATGATGGTAAATGCTATGTTCCTATCGTTTGGTTTATTATCTTCAATTTGTTAATTATATTGTTTCCTTTTTCTCTGGCTATCTTATACTTATTAATATAGCAAGTCTGCATAATACAAACAGTAAGACCATTTTCTAATGAACTAAAAGGATATTTTTAGATCTTATGAGTGCATTACCTTCAACATTTTGTAGATGGCTAATTGTGAACAATTATGTACAATATTTTAAGTGGTATGTTGAAATTATAGGATGAAGCTTTAAAAGGTATCAATCATTGGTGAGCTACACTTGCCATTGCTCATTTAGATGAATAGAAAAAAAACTTGAACCATCCCAATTCTTCCAACAACCACAATTGGGTCCTTTCCTTAGACAGTAGAACTTGGAAAGTTCACCGTGAATACAAAACGAACAAGTATGTTATATTGGACAGATGAAAATTTGTAAAATATAATCTATAAGGATTACATCAAACAAGTATGTTTCACCAATAGTTTTCCCATTGTCTCTCAAAATGCATGTCCAAGATGGTATAAGTTTTTAATTTGTAACAGGATTTTAGAAGCAGATTACATCTAGTCCATTCAGCAGGAAATTGCAATAGTGGTTAAAATGCAGGAAGATCTCGACATTGATGTTATTGTGGATGGTGAACCTGAGGTGGGTGCTGCATTGATTTGGGTGAAACCAACAAACGTCAGTTTATGTTATGATGGAAGCTAATATTTTGTCTTATCGATTTCTGTAGAGAAATGACATGGCAGAATATTCTGGGGAACAACTTCAAGGATTTTCATTCATAGTAAATGGTTGGGTACAGTCTTATGGTTCTCATTGTGTGAAGCTGCTGATTATTTATGGAGATTTCATCCGACCAGATCCAATGAATTTTTTTTGGTCAAAGTATGCCCATAGTTTGACTTCTCGCCCTATGAAGGGTATGCATATGCTTTTGATGTTATCTGGTAAAGATGTCTTAGACCTGATTCAATCTAATTTTCCTACCACTGATATGGTGGAAGTAGGATCCTTTCCACAAATATTGGAACTTTGTAGTCCAATAAAATGCTATATAATCCCTCAGTCCATCCTTAATTTTTTATCATCGCAGTTTAGTTTTTTAGGTATGCATTATTTTATGAACATATGCAGACCATTTCTGCAGACCCATGTTGGTTCTATATCTTAGGTTAGTATGAATTGCAGTAGGGGGGACTATAAGAGAATATTTGTATTTGGCCTTATGGCTGAATAATAGCCTGCAAATATGCACTGGGTATAATAATGTGAATCACCAGTGAGTTTGAACCTTTTTGCACAATGCAATATGGTCAATGGACATGATTTAGCTACATAATCCTTTGGTCAGTAGTCAGTACTCGAATAAATTCATGTTAAAGTTCATATTAATATCCTTGATTCAGCTGGTTGATGTTATGGTCTCATATGCCTATTTGGTTCTGATTGGGATGTTGGAATCTTATCTACATATACAATTAAAAATATTTTGTATTAGATATTTTTCAGAGTGCTCAATGCACCCATGATCTTGTTTGAGAGTTTGCAAGAATCCATTTTTTTCCCCTTGAGCAGGATTCAAAGTCCTTAAATAATGGATTCCCATGTAGTTGGTTATCTCCACATTGCTCCCAAGAGAGAACTCAAGTTTTCACTTGAATCCTTTTGGAATGGCAAGAGAAGTGCAGCTGACTTGTAGAATGTAGCAAAGAATTTGACAGCTGCAACATGGAAGCAAATGGTTGATGCTGGTCTTACATGCATCCCAAGCAACATGTTCTCTTACCATGATCAATTCCTTGACACAAATGCAATGTTTGAGGTAGTTCCTCCATGATATGGGTGGACTGGTGGTGATATTGGATTCGACACTTACTTCTTATTGGCACATGGAAATGCTAAGATTCCTGCTATGGAGATGACCAATTGGTTTGACACAAACTAGTAAGTGACACACTACAAATTATAGTAGGTTGTGAATATCATGACTTTACTAAGTAGATTTGTGAAATTTTGTTCATTAAAAGGATTTAGTCATAGATAAGCTTGTCCCTTCCAACCACTACATAGTTCCAGAGCTGGGACCAGAAATTAAATCCATGTACTCTTCACACAATATTGTGGATTCATACAAAGAGGCTAAAGAGGTTAGTATTATTCTTCGTTTTACCAGAATAACATTTAGATTTGAAGGTTGTTCTTATCTTCTCAAAATGAAAAGAAACCACTTTTAAGTTTTTACTGTTTGAATGAGAAATATCCATAAATTTCCACATTTCATTGGCATGAAAGTTATAGATGGTGGATTTTGTGAGATTGTAGCCACTTTGAGAATGTACAATTAATGCTTGTTTTTGGAGTGCATATTGGTATTGAGACTATACCTTTCATCATAGGTCCTATGTCATACTTGTTGTTATCAAATTGTGTAAAGGGTGTTCCTAAAACATTTGACCTTTTGTCTCTACATGATGCAATTCTTTCAGTATACAACTAATTTTTCATGTAGAAGCCTCCTTAAGTCATGAATTCCTACACTTGATATTGTATGTAATGGTACAATATTACAAAAATTAATTTCTTTGTGTCATGGTTAATTTAGTGAGGTCTTAGGTGAGTTGAAGGAAGCTGGGGCTACATGGATATAGTTTGATGAACCCTCACTTGTGTTGCACCTTGAGGCTCAACCCTCACTTGTGATGGACCTTGAGGCTCATCATCTCTATGCCTTCGCTAAATCTTATTATTTCTTAGAGGAAGTAATTGTTGAGACTAAATTTCTTGTAGAAACATACTTTGCTGATATTCCTGTTGAGACTTATAGGTAAGGTGGCATCCTTCACATCTTTTTATGTAGATGATACATGTAGACAAATACCTTTTTGCTGGAGTAATTGATGGATGAAACATATGGGCTAATGGTTTGGAACAATCGTTTATTATTTTAAAGGATATTGAAACAAATATTGTTAAAGGTATGTGTGCAATATGCACACTATATTCCTCTTGCTTGAGGCGCTCTTGGACTGAGAAATTGCATATGATTTCCTATTTAATCTGAGAATGCCATTTGTTTTCATTGCAGGAAAAATAGTTGTCTCCACCTCCTATTCTCTTCTCCATACAGCTATTGATTTAGTAAATGATACAACAATTGATAATGAAATGAAGTCCTCACTTGCATTTTCTTCACAAAAAGTAGTTGAAGTAGTAACTCTCTCAAAAACATTGATTGGTCAACCAGATCAGGTAAAATTCTTAACATTTTTGGAACTTGCATAGCATTGATTACTGTTAGAATTATTTGTAAAGACAACGTTATCGCAATTACAATATGGAATACATTTCCTATAGGCATGAATACCATGGCCTAGGGTGTAACTACAGTCTACATTATTAAAGTTTTGAACTCAAGGGTTGGTTGTTACTTGCATCTAGAATCTACCCTTTTCCATCTAAGCATTCTTTTCATGCTTATTTTTTTGTATTCTAGAGAATTTTATTCAAAAATCTAATTTTATCTAAACATAGTCATGTTTTTACAGGCATATTTTGCAGCTAATGCAGCTGCTATATCTTCAAGAAAGACCTCTCCTAAAGTGAACAATAAGGTAGTGCAAAAATATTTATGCTAACAAATGCTCTGTTCCTAGTGTTTGGTTTATTATATTCAATTTGCTAATTATATTGTTTCCTTTTTCTCTGGCTACCTTATACTTATTAATATAGAAAGTATACATAGTACAAACATTAAGCCCCTTTTGTAATGAACTAAAAGGATATTTTCAGAGCTTATGAGTGCAATACCTTCAACATTCTGTAGATGGCTAATTGCCAAGAATTATGTACAATATTTTGAGTGGTTTGTTGAAATTATAGGTTGAACCTATAAAAGGTACCGATCATCAGTAAACTACACCTATCATTGCTCGTTTAGATGAACAACAGAAAAAATTGAACCTCCAAATTCTTCCAACAACCACAATTGGGTCCTTTCCTCAGACAGTAGAACTTTGCAGAGTTCATCGTGAATACAAATCGAACAAGTATGTTATATTGGACAGATGACAATTTGTAAAATATATTGTATAATGTTTAGATCAAAGAAGTATGTTTCACCAATGGCTTTCCCATTTTCTGTCAAAATTCATGTCTAAGATGGTATAAGTTTTTAACTTGTAACAAGATTTTAGAAGCAGATTACATTCAGTCCATTCAGCAAGAAATTGCAAAAGTGGTTAAAATGCAAGAAGATCTAGACATTGATGTTATTGTGCATGGTGAAACTGAGGTGGGTGCTGAATTGATTTGGGTGAAAATATCAAACGTCATTTTATGTTATGATGGAAGCTAATTATTTGTCTTATCTATTTCTGCAGAGAAATGACACGGTGAAATATTTTGGGGAACAACTTAAAGTATTTGTATTCACAGTAAATGGATGGGTATAGTCGTATGGTTCTCGTTGTGTGAAGCTGTCGATTATTTATAGAGATGTTAGCCGACCAAAACCAATGAACATTTTTTGGTCAAAGTATTCCTAAAGTTTGACTGCCCTCCCTATGAAGGGTATGCTTACAGGACCTGTGACAATTCTAAATTGGTCCTTTGTAAGAGATGATCAACCCAGGTAAGGGTGACCAAATCTTCACAACAATTGCTAGATATTGTTCGAGTTGAATCTCCACTTGTGATACCTAGTTCAATTTCCCCCTTTATTTAATTGTTAGACCCTGATTTCATCATTTTGATTCAAGTTCCTTATATATGTCTTGTAGGTCGGAAACTAGCATGCAAATTGCACTAGCCATAAAAGAGGAGGTTGAATATTTGGAGGCATCTGGTATTTAGGTATTCATTTGCAATTGCTCAGTATATAATCTTTCCATCTTGTTTATTTATTGTATATTGATATTTTGTTTAACTTCATTGTTATATATCACCGAACTACAATCATTCTGCATTTCTAGGTGATCCAAATTGATGAGGCCTACCTTAAGGGAAGGGATACCTTTGCGCAAGGAAGAACAGGCTCACTACATGGAATGGGTTGTTCATGGTTTTTGCATCACCAACTATTGTGTAAAGGATACTACTCAGGTGTGTTTAAATTTCTAAGATTCCCTCTTTCATCACTATATGTAGTATAAAATTATAAATGTGCAAGTAGTGGGCATGAGTTGAATTGTCGTTGGATTCGTTCAACATTTAACAATTCTTGCAATATAAATTCTACTTTCCCTCTTGATATGGTATTTATTTTTTCAGATCCACACCCACATGCGTTACTTGAACTTCAACGACATCATTCATTCGATCATTGAGATGGATGTCGATGTCATTACCATTGAGAATTTCTGGTCTGACAAGAAATTACTGAGAGTTTTCCAGGCGGGTATGAAATATGGGGTCAAAATCGGTCCTAGATTTTATGACATACACTCGCCTCGCATTCTAGACACTGAATAATCATAGACCGTATAAGCAAGGTACTACCATAGAGAACATACAGAACCATATTTATCATTCCCACACATGGGAAATTTGACATAATTCTGAAAATTTAGTTTAGAGAACAACAATGGTTTGGTTTCTCTCTTGCCATATAATTCATCGATTCATGAGCTATTTTAAATAAGGTTGCACTTAACATACTCATAAATCACATTATATGTATGCAAACTAGAATCCCGATCACCTTCTTGGCTATTTCTAGAAGAAACTTTTGTAGGCTTCCCTTTCTCATTTACTTTCTGTTTCTTGTACTTTCATATGTCTCATTTGATCTTTAGAATTTAGGAATTATCTTGGCACTCCCATATTCAATGTTACTTGGCTGTATCTTCTAGTCACGTTGACTATTTATTTGGGCATTTGTGGAAATCAATAACATTATCTTATTTGATCTTATATGTCTTGTCCTCACTATGCCCTCAATATGTAGGTTGTCAGTTCCTGTTAAGGCCAGCTATTTCTAAGTTTCTACAAATTTGTATTGCATTCATCCATCTATAGATTGTTAAGTTTCTTGATATTAGTGTATGTAAGCTTGTTTTTTTCTATAATTGGGAAGGGTGAATGACATCATGCAAAGAGAGGCACCGAAGGAACCCTCAACAGATAGAAATGCATAATTTGCGAGCATATTACTTGGACAAGTAAAATTGCTAACTTTTCTTATCCTGTGTGGCTTCTTGATTATTTTGCATGGGACAATATTATATTCTTTGACATGCAATTAGCTCTTTGTTCTTGGATCAGGTTCTACTGTAATATATATGATCAAGCTAGACTTCTCTGCTTTATTAAATTTTTTGAAGACTTTAAGGGTATCTATTGAGATTTTGTACACTTAAGTACAATCAATTGTATCTTGAGTGACATATGATTTCACCTTCTCTTGATGGAGTTGAAGAAATTATTTTGGAGACACATTT
This sequence comes from Pseudotsuga menziesii, assembly GCA_001517045.1. Lineage (NCBI taxonomy): Eukaryota > Viridiplantae > Streptophyta > Pinopsida > Pinales > Pinaceae > Pseudotsuga > Pseudotsuga menziesii. Next base: position 292,463 of record LPNX010003963.1, read on the forward strand.
TCTTCTTCTTTTTCTTTGAAAAGTTTGCTCAAGTCATAATTTTCAGTTCTAGAAAGTCCCATTGATTTCATTATGTTGAATATTACAAGAAATGGGAAATCATCTCTCTTTGTGGCATATATCTAGAAATTGTATACTCCGAGGATTATTATTAGATTACTTGAATCTGTGCTAAGGAAATGATACAACCAATATGTGGAGCTTTCTAAAGTTGTTTTTGGTAAGACACACAATCCCTATTTCTTATTGGAACTATTTGCATAAGAATTTTTTTCCCCAACACTGAGGACTTATCTTCTCATCAAATTGATATGGTTATCATTTTCTGTCTACTAGATATAGCAAAAAATGATAGTATAATTCTCGTATTAATAGATTTAAGCTTTTATCTAGAAAATAGTGTCATTTTATAGAAAAATAAAGTTCATTTTGTTCTAATTTGTACTTCCCAAAAGGAGTGGAATTTGTTATGTTTTTGTTTAGGATGTTATACAGTCACCAAAAGATTGAAAATTTAATATATTTAAATTACTTAAATGGTGTAGGTAATACCAAGCTATAAAAAACCTCTTCAGGCTATAACAGACCTGCAGTATGTGTTTTATAGCCCTGTATATATGCTAGAAAGATGAAAAATACCATGTCAAATACTCGTGTCAATATATTAGATATATCTTCAAACTTTAATACATGTAGTTGAAAGAAAATTTTTATATTGAAGAATAGCCCTCATACATAGCCTAAGTTCATATGTGAAGTCAAAATTCCTCAATATGATAAAACATCACTCATTTCAGCCTTTTACCTATTGAAAATACACATGAAGTTCAATATAAGTTCACCCGAAAATGAAAGATACAAGTACGAGGGAATGACCTTACAAAACAAAATAATAGCCCTGAATATTTGCACATTATATCTCAAGTTTTTCCCCAAAAATGTCTTCAGTTTCCATTGTATATGTTCTAAGGTTGTGGATTCTTTCACCACTGTTTTCTTCAGTTAAAATGCTAATAAAAACAACCTAAAATTGTCTTTACTATTTAGATAAGGAAAACCAAGGTTTTCCCCAGAGTGGGTCAAATGGATGAATTAGATGTTAGAAGAACTGAGCTACTGGGAAATTTGAAAAAAATTATTCAGTGCAAAGTTTGTTCATATATTACTCGGAAAGAATTTCTTGGTTTGTGCAAGGTTTCCATTGATATTCAAGCCTTATGGAGAGGTATTTCATGTTCATGTATTTGTAGGTCTGTTGGTTCTAAATGTTTATGCATTTTGAGTACACATGCTGTTTGTTGGAATTGTTTCTTTTTTCCATGTTAAATCTTGTGAAATTACTATGTACATTTTTTAGTTATTTGTTTTCTCTTTTTAGCGAGTAGAAAAATTTATTTCTTAACATGTGTTGTTTGTAGGTAACCTTACTCGTAAAATTTATAACAACGTGAGGAGGGAGGCTGCTGCAGTGAAGATATAGAAGCACTTGCGTAGATATAAAGCTCAGAAAGCTTAGAAAGCTCAGAAGCACGTGCAGTACAGATACAAAAGAACGTGCGCAAATAAAAAGATCAGAAAGTGGGCCATTGAGTATGAAGAGCATGTTGCCGAGGCATTTCCATTGAGTATGAAGAACCTGTTGCTATCGCGGGATCTAAGTATGGGTTAGCGGCCAAGTATAAGTGGGATGGTTTAGCCATTGTAATATTTTGAAAATTCATGGATGTACTAGATGATTTTTATGTAAAGGTATATGGAGATAATTTTTTAGAAAACTCATATTTATTGTAATACTTGACATTTCATATAATATAATTTGTGTGATTTAAAACTTATATGGTTGTACTTTATATTATTTGTAAGTGTTGTAATAATTAATTAATGTGACATTGCATAATTCACATGTGTATTAGATTATGATAAATAATGTATGATTCATTTTTTAATTTGGACATAATACCGTATTAAAAATTTATATTGATTAATAATGGACACCATTAAATCTAAAAAAATATAATGACCACACATAAAACGACTAAAATGACTGAATTAGTGACCAATAAATGAGATTAATGACCAAAATTTGCATATAAAATGGAAAAATATCAAGAGATATGTGACCAAACAATGAGATATAAATGACCAAAAAAACGACTAAAATCCGCATATCAATGGCCAAAAAATAGTTTTGGTGGCTAATTTACGGTCTTTTATTACACGAACAAATTTGGTCATATTCTAGTTTCTCATGTGGTCATTAATTTGGTCATAAATGTGGTCATATATTTGGTTAATGATTCAAATATATGACCAAATTAATTACCAAATACATGACCAAATTAATGACCAACTAACGAGCTATAAATGACCAATTTTGGTTGCGTAATAAAAGACCATAAATTAGCCACCAGCGATTGCCAAACCAAAAGCGGTCATTGACATGCATATTTTGGTCATTTTTTTGGTCCCTAATATCTCATTTTCCACTATTGATCATCATAGGGTATGCATCATCGTCACAAGGTATGCATCATCATCATCAAGTATATATCATAGTGCATAGAGAACATCATCACACTATGGTAAGCATGTACATCATATTGTATAGGCATGCATCAACATCATAGTGGGTACATCATTATCACATGCATTATCACCATAAAGTGTATCATATCATATTTAAACAAGATACTTTCCATGGAATTCAAGGGCTTGAACATCATCATGTTCAAGGTCTCCATATCATTAAAAACATATCCAATTGTTCCACTATATATATTCATCACCATAAGAGTACCATCACCCCAAAATAGGGGTACAAAGACCACACCACTAGTTTGCAAGACCTTATGGGATTAATATGCATGATCACAAGGCTAATACATTTCAATGACCATATAGTGTCCAAGGGACATCAAACCACCATATATGTGGGTTCAATACCTAAAATTTGAAGGACACCAAGGACCCCATAATAATGGGTTCCAACATACCACCATAAGTGTGGGTTCCGAGAACTAAGTATCCACATGCAAGTTTATCAAGATCTGAGCTTATGGAATCAAGGAACCAATAATAACTTAACAACCTCAAGACCATCCAAAGCAAAAAATTGGATTCATCATCAAAACATTAAGAAATTTACACACATGAGCCACATCATCATATAACAACCAATCAAGAGACCAAAATAAGTACAAGCATAACAAGAAGCACAAACACCAGTAAAAAAATATCAACCATGAGTAAGGAACTCGACAATGGACTCAAATGGGACCAAGATAGAACTTCTAGGAACTTGATCAATTCAATGGGTAACCAAGTATTTTTTCATTGTTCCAAGGCCTACAAGGGATTCAAGATTGGGCTTGGACAAGGTTAAAAGGTATCCTCTGACACAAAAAAACCACAAACTAAACGCTAACAAACATGGGATCCACAAGTAGAACCAATGAATCAATAATTGGCATCAATGACCAGACACCATTAGCATAAATGAAAACTTAGGCATCCTTCGTGCTGGGTATTTTTGTCCCTCAATCTTCAAATATTTTCATTAGGGTTTTAAAAATTCCCAGCCTGTCATCTTTTATATCCAAAAAATCACAGCCACCTTGCTCAGTTACACCCCGTAATTGTCATTGGCCCTTTTTCCAAATGGGGGATTGATGTTATGCATTGTAATCCCACCTCATCTGGGGGTCATGGTTACATCATCGTAGCCATTTATTATATCACAAAATGGGTTGAGGAATTTCCTACATATGATGAGGATGGTAAGACTGCAACCCTCTTCTTGTTTAATCATGTCATTGCTAGGTGAGATCCACAAGCCATAGTAATTGATCATGGATCTCATTTCTGTAATCAGATGATGGAAGAGCTAAGTACCAAGTTGGGTTTTCTTCATGAAAACTCAACCCCCTACTATCCATAAGCTAATGCCTAGGTTGAAGCCATTAACAAGGTATTAAATACTATTGTTCATAGGATGGTTGGATATCACAAATCCAATTGGAGCTTAACTCTTTTTTCTGCACTTTGGGATTATAGAACTTTAGTCAAAACAACTACTAGTTTTACGCCTTTTCAGTTGGTATATGGAATGGAAGTTATCCTACATGCTTATTGTGAAATTAAATCACTCAAGCTTGCAGTAGAGCTTCTACCTAACACTTTTGCTGAGGAAGAACGTTTCGTTTATCTCTTGAACCTTGATGAGACTCGTCGGGATGTCGCCTTGGCTGATGAGTCGCATAAAAAATATATCAAGGCTCAATATTATAAATCAGTTCAACCTCGTGTTTTTAATGAAGGAGATATGGTTCTAACCTACGATCAGAAACATGACAAACTTGGGAAGGGGAATCTTGAGTCAATTTTATATGGTCCTTTTATTGTGAGTAAAGTCTTAGAGAAAGGGGCCTATGAGATTTTTTATTATGATGGGATACATTTTGGGCAACCTCACAATGGGTTGTACCTGAAAAGGTGCTATGCTTGAGACATATTTTGCATTAGTGCCTTGTATATATGTACATTTTTTGGCTTCTAGTGTGGTTTTTGTTATTTAATGTGGTTTTGAGTTCTTGTCAATAATGTTTATCCTATGTTTTATTCTGCATATTAGATGGACTTATATGATTTTGCTGATGGTGCTTGTTGTCCTAACCTACATCTTACTTCAGCCGCCTAGGCATTATATTCCCAATCTCATGACCTAGTAAGTTTAGGTGCGGTTTGTATAGGTCCGGCCACCAATAACATTGTTGAATATCATGTGGTGATAGGTTTGTTGACCGACGTTCCATCTCGTGACATTGATAATTTGGGAGTATTCATGGAATCTTAGCTAGTGGTTTCTCAATTAAATCACGTCTATGCCATTCGAAATACGGTACTGCTTCATATTTTTTGGAGAGTACATTTGTTGGAAAGGTCATTTGAGACTATTACTTATCAGCATGTTCCTAGATCTTGTAACATAGTTGTAGATTCATTGGTCAGTTACATGTTGGATTGGTACATTGCACATTCATAACATTTGATAAGTAAAATACATGGTTCATTTTAAATAAATGTAAATAGTAAAAGGCATACAACTCATATAAATATCATTCCATGATTGAAAATAGACAGGTCACCAATAAGTTTGTGTGTGTATGTATATATATATATCAAAAGTGTGTTTTTACAAAAAATGGTCCAAATACCCTGATTGAAGCACCTTGGCTTTTAGATATACAAAATAACAAAACATACTGAAGCTGGATAGATTCTGATGTCTACATCATGCACAACCATAATGGTGCTTGTGATAGCACGTGACTACCCTTTCCACTCTATGCAGCAAGCATTCAAAGCATTCTGTTACTCCTAGAGTGTGTGTCTAATACCTCTTAGGGAGGTCATATACAGTGATATCTGGGATATTTAATGTTAATCAGTTGAGGTTATAGTCTAGCTTGGTCATCTTGTCATCCCCTCTATGAATGAAGTGAGCCCTCGCTTTCCTGTCAATGGGATATGAACCCCCGGGACATGCCAGTACTACACTTGGAAGAGAAATATTGGTCTTGTTAACAGATATAAAAAATAATAAAAACATAAAACATAAAAAACATCAATGTATTAGTGTCTCACTTACACATATCAACTTACTGGAAACCTGTTGGTCGGGATATATCACGATCTCCTCAAACATCAGTACCAACATATGTGTAATCCTCAATATTGAGGAGTTGATCATCTAACCGTCGAAAGAATGCAATCCCATACTTCACCCTCAAGCCCCTGCCACCATGGCAGGCCATGATCTCAATCTAATGCAACATACGAGGGTCATGTGCCCTCAACTCAATGAAGGCCACTTGTGGCCTCAAACGGGGCACCCTCTCAAAGAAAAAATGCACTAATATATTGTTGTAACCAAATTGATTTAGGTATTCTCGCCGACATTTAGTTATTTTCTCCTTTAGTGTGACAAGTAGGGATTCGATCCAGTTGAAAACCGTAGAATCCATTACCTCTATGGCATAGAACATATGTGCACGTGAATACTGGTGAGCCCATTAGCTCCCCGAGATGCACTACATGGTGAAGAGTACTATGCGCAAAGGTATATCCATGACATCTTTAATGGGGATTTTCTTCACAAAAATATGGGTACCTGGGAAGCAATATAGATTAATGAGATCCTGTGTAGTGATCTCTCCTCCATGAGGACCTGCCAGTGAAATGGGTGCTACCTACCCTGATATACATGTGAGGAAGTTGATATCGTCTACCTCTAGTGTCAAAACATGTCCTGACAATATACTATAGTAACTTCACTTGTGATCTCATGCTATGTACGTTAAATAATTTCATAATCCTGCACCCTCGCAAACTAAGTTCTAGCATCATTCCCAGGTTGTATATCATCCACTTCATGTTCCCTTTCCTTCCAAATAACCATATTGGTTGAAAATTTCCAACCAAAAGTGTAAAATGAAGTAGAAGCACATGAAATCAACCATTAAAAATACTTAAATATTCTTCTTTTGGCCCATCTTTATTGCATTCTAGGGTAGTTTGCGGCACCGATGGTCTCCCTTTGAGACAGAGCGGTGCCACCACACTTTTCTATAGGAAAATGTGTGGTGTCACTTGGGCACCGCCGATCCCAAAAGGGAGAAGTGTGCTACCTTCTAGGTGCATTTTACCTTTGGTTAAATTCCCCCAAAACCCTAAAAATATTTGGAATTGAAAAAGGAATACGTGAAAATATTGGAAATGAGTTCAATATTTACCTAGTGCTAACGGTTTTTAAAATGGTGGACGAATGGATCCAAAATACTCTCCTCAAATATGCACACAAATGGACCTAAAATGCTCTCCAAATAGTAAAAGTGAAAATGGTAAGTCGTTTTACTATTTACTAGCTTTTATTAAACTATTTTTGGGTTTATTTCTTTTTTTTAATTTTATTAAATATTTAACCTTAAATAGTCTATAAAGCATAATTTTTAATATTTTTTGAGCCTTATGGACATTGGGAAGTTTGTAGGGCATGAAAAAATGGTATTTATGGTTATGCAATGAGTTTATTTTTTACATTTTTGTCCTCCCAAAAAATGGAAAAAATATCCTAAGTGGTTTTTTCAAAATCTTAGTCGTGCTCGCTAAACCTAGTACTAAATTTTTGAGTCAAATTTGATTTATTTTTTAGGCACGTTAGATTATCTTTCATGAAAAGAAAACCATAATGGAGTCTTATTTAAGCTATTTTTGGACTCCTAAAATGTGAAAATATCATGGAGTGAACTTGTCTTATTCATGCTCATAAAAGGACCTGAAGAGTTGTCCTTCCGATGGTAGTTTACCCTTTTTTTGGTTCAGTTTGACTAAATTAGGAAAAAGGAATACTCTAGTCATCAACTAAAAGAATTCTCTAAGGTATTATTTTATAATTTTTTGGGCCTCAAAGACTAAATCATGCGTAAAAGGACCCTTTGATGTCTTCTTCCATTTCATTCAGAATCTCTAAACATGAATGATACCGAGTTTACTTTCAATGGAATTGTTAAATTAAACATCGAGAGACCCTTTTTATGGGAACTAACCCCTCCTTTCTCAGGTTCGTAAAAAATGTGAGAATGGACCTATCTTATGATAAGCTACAACAAGTGTTTTTTACCCTCGTTGAACTCATAAAACTTAAAAGACACACTCATCAATCATGATGGGGAAAGTAACATAAGGGAACCACATTTCATTTCCAATAATGGCAGCTTGTAGTCACCTTTGAACATGGCACTTTTTTGCATTTCATTCATTCAATTAGGTATTCATTTTCTTTTTAGTGTATCCAATTTCATGAGTAATCTCATTCCTTTTAGTCGTTCAAATAATGCATTGTCCATTGTTGCATTATGTCTTGGTATCTGCCTCATCAAGTAAATGCTTCCAAGTCTTCAATCGTGTCCTCCTATGTTCAAAGGAAAATCATAGTGATATTTTACATCTGCAGTTAAAACTAACTTGGTGTCATTCACCTTCAAGTTAGTCCTATAGTTACATCATACTCAAATTCCATAACATTGTTCTGAGTTTTGTGTCATCGATGTGGGATTCATCATGGCCCTCCTTTGACGAGACTATTCCTGTCGACTTCAACTCATCATCTGAGAATTAGTATTAGAAACAAAAAATTAGTACCTTGAGATATATATGCATCAATGAAATATTCTCTCGCTTTTGACATAGGTTTACATCATTGACATGTCACGTCCCCGCCCCTCTACTGGAGAGAGGACACGACTATGCCGCTAGCAACCTGGGAAAACTAGCCCCATTAACATGAAATAAAATGCATGAAACTTAAAAAAATACACATATGTATAAGATATGCAATTCTACAGTGGAAGGATACACATTCAAGCATTCACATACATGCTGTTCATTTTCAAAAAATAAGAAGAATTCATCATGTTCATGAAAATTTACAAAGAAAATACAATTGCAGAGTTAAATACAAGGATACTTATCTTGAGAATAATCTTCCCTGCAACTAGCTATGTTGCTGCAATGTTCCACCCAACCATAGGCCAGTGTGCTCCTTACTCTCTTAGCATCACTGCCACCCTTGAGCTAGGCATGATTTCCATAGGGAACTAGGGGACACAGACTTACACACAGCAAGGTCAGCATCTATTGTCAATACAATAACCACATCTAAACATAGTCATCCGACTAACAAGTGTACTCTTGGAATTACTCAGCCAAACCAACATAGGAATTCTCTACACAGCACAATGCAGGTTCATACCAAAGCACAGATGCATACACAACAAAATACAAAATTATGGGTGAGGAAAATATTTTAGCAATAAAATGAAGTGTCAAGGTGGTTGAAAATAACCCACTAACAACAATTTGTATCCAAGGGATGTTTTGGCCCTAACATGTCCAAAAATGAATTCAACAACACCTGAGAAGAATGTGGTCTCTCCTCCAAATCGTTAGGCAACACAAAAATGATTTTCATCTTGGAAAATGATGGAGAAATGCAACAAAAACTATTGGGGAAGAAACCCAACCACAATATCATCACAAAAAGGAAATTCTTTACCTCAAGAAAAATGAAGAATGACTGCCCACGTGAGGGAAAATATACACAACAAATCCCAAAATGAATTTCACACATAGAAAACTTCTAGCCATTTGAGAGAGCCCCAATGTGGATGACTGATGGTGAGAAAAATGCCCAGGAGCCCAAAATCATGAAGGTGAACACACACAGGCCAAATCGTCGAGGTAAAACAACTCCCAATCATCCACTACGTGAGGAAACAGAGGACGTGGGTGTATGGCCAAATGGGCATGCCTTCTGGGTGTTAACTTTCCCCAAAAGTCAAAATAAAATTTCCACAAAAATGGGTTTTCCCAAAATTCGAATTCCCTTACCCATACTCTTCCCATCCCCATGCAATAACTACTTCAACCAATTTCTAGCAGAATTAAATGATTGGGTGAATGAGACAAGAAAGGTAGTTGACTGTTTGATGGGTTCTCCCCTTGACATTTGGCTTTTCCACATTGGCACCAAAGGTTAAATATTCCCCCCCTTATCCTTAGGAAATCATGCCCATCTCTTTTAATGTTGTATTGACATAGATAGTTGCGGGTATTTAATTGAATTACATATTTACATGATGTCTCAAAATTATAATGTGCCCTATTAGAACAAAATACCATCGGCATCGATTTTAATTGCCGAAAGATAAAATGATAAATCAATGGTGGGGATTTTTCCTTTAGCTCCACACCATGATTAATTACAATATTGAAATCATATATATTTAGTGGAAATGGGGTCAAAACCCAGGTGTTACATGACCTTTGATCGAAATATTCAACCCAGTGTTCGACATCAGATCATATATTCATGTTCGGGAGATTGTACTAGGCTACCTTGGGAATTATCGACATGAATCGTGATCTCCCTTGCACTTGTTAATGGTTTTAATATTTGACCGATAATCAAATGGTGTCTATCATGTTCGACATCAATACATTGTAATCACATGGATAGAATAATACTTTGTTAAAGACGATACAAAGACCCTGGGTATCTGTTAAGCACTCATTTATTTCCCCAGGTTTTGATAGAGTATTTGTATGAATTCATAGCATGGATACACATTTGTATGGTTGTTGTTGTGCTAAAATTTGTGTATGTATGACATACATCTACATTGTATGTATGGTAGCTATGTCCAAATTTGAGTCTTATTCGGATGGATCTACATTGTATTCTAGTATCCATGATTATTTGTACCTCACATGGATCTTCTTTGTATTGTTCCATAACCATGATGAGATTTATGTAAATATGAATCAAAGTGTTGATGTATAGCAAGATGAGCTATGTTGATGAATATATCTGATCAGTTAAATCTTTCCTTGAAGTGATAACTTGTTCTGACAAAGCCTTCACCTATCTTATTCCTCTAGCCTCATTCTTTGTTGGAAATTTTGTTATACATATTTCTAGTCATCATCATATATTGAGAACCATACATCAGAAATTACCTTCAATACCAAAGTTATGAAGTTGAATTTGGACTTGGATCAGTGATCTCATTCCCTTTTCCACCACCGCACTTTCCTTGTGGACAATGTGTGTTACCCCAATGTGTAATTCTAGTTTTGCATGCACAAAAATCGGTGCCACCGCCACCTTCCTTTGTACAATGAGTGGTGCACTATTGGTAATGCTCTGGTTTAATTGACAAAGAGAGTTTCTCTAGTTTTAAAGCTAACAAGAGAATATTCATGAGTCTTCTCGAACCTTAGCTTCATGGCAACCTCATCCCTAGAATCTTGGACCATCTGGAATCAATATCCCTCCTTGTTGGATCTCTCTTCCACCTCATCCACAATAATATCAACTATCCCTATCCTTCCATGGCTATAAATATTGGCTCAACCTCCATGGGTAAATGGAGGAAGATTATGCTACAACATCCAAACTCTATCCAAATCTACCAAGGAGAGTGAGCACTAGGTGGACATGTTTGAATATTCGGAGGCAATATCTTGCTTCAGAAGAGACTTGTCAACGCTAAGGATCTTGGTTGTAATTTCTCTCTCTTATTTTATTAATGCAATGAAAGTTCCTTTACCAAGAATCATATTGTGCACTGGTCACTCATTTAATTGTTGAATTCCTTAGTCATCAACATAGGATTGTAGATTGTACTTCGTGCATTGATCTTGTATGATTTTGTTGTGTGCTTCTTGTAGGTGAATCTGTGGAGATCCAACATTCCAAAATACTAGTACATTATATTATATGATAGGTGAAATATCCCATGCCAAGTACCTATCAATATTATGAAAAGTGCTTCTCATTGTTGTTACTCATTTGTTCTACCTTAGACTAGTTCGAGCTAGGGAAACAACTTCTCTCTGTAGAAGGTGAGTATTTATGATAACAAAAACTGTTAACAATTGAGAGGGATGTCACCATTGATGTTGACGATTCCCAAGGTACCCTAGTACATTCCTCTGAATGTGAATAAATTACCTAATTTCGAACACTCAGTTGAATATTTCGATCGATGGAAATTTATGTTAACCTATTGTCGAAAGTGAGGAAATATTTCATTGATGTATACATATATCAAGGTACTAACCTATTTCTAAGACTAATTTCTGGAAGATGTGTGGAAGTCAACAGAAATAGTATTATCAAAGGAGGGCCATGATGAATCCCTCATCAACGACACGAAACTTAGAACAAATTTTTGGGATTTTAAGTATGAAGTAACCATGGGATTGACTCAAACGTAACTGACATGAAAGTAGTTTTTACTGCAGAGGGTAACTCTCAACATGAATTTCCTTTGAACATTGGGCATTAGGAACAAAGACTTGGAAGCATTGACTTGATGAGAGAAATACTAGGACATAATACGACATAGAATGATGCATTATTTGAAAGACTAAAAGGAGGGGCATGACTCATGAAAGCTGATCGATTGGAAGACAAGCTGAATACCCAACTGTTTGAATGAAATGTAGACAGGTTCCATGTTTAAACATGACTAAAACTATTGTTATTACAATGAAATATAGTTCCCTTCCCTTAATTTCCCCATCATGATTGATGAGTGCCTCTTTTTGGTTTAACAAGTTCAAAGAGGGTAAAAAACACTCGTTGCAGTTTATCGTGAGAAAATTCCATTCTCGTACATTTTCTGAACTTGATAAAGGAGGGGTTTGTTCCCAAAATTGGGTCTCTCAATGTTTAGTTTAGCGAGTCCATCAAAAGTAAACTCGGTATTGTTCATGTTTATAGAGTTTGAACAAAACAAAAGAAGACTCCAAGAATATCCTTTTTGGGAAAGGTACTATTCGAGGCCCGAAAATGTATAAAATGATAACTTAGATAACTCTTCTAGCCAATTACTAGAGTATACATTTTTTGTAACTAGTTAATTTGAACCAAAAAAATGGGTAAAATACCATCGAAAATATGACTCTTCAGGCCCTTTTATGAGCATAAATATGAAAATCTCACTCAATAGCTCTTTCACATCTTAAGAGTCAGAAAAGGGGTCAAGGAGGACTATTTGAGGGTTTCTTTTTTGTAAAAAGGTTTAACGAGTCCAAAAAAGAGGTAAAATTTGACTCGAAAACTTAGTCCTAGGGTTTAACGAGCATGACTACAGTTTTAAAATAGTTCTTAGGACATTTTCTCATTTTTATGATGAACAAAAAAGACAAATTAAAACTCTTATAGAATCCATACTCTAAACCATCGGCTCTTCATGACCTACAACTCTAAAAAAAAACTATTAGATGCTTTTTTAATAAAAAAATGAACTTTGTATGACCTCATTAGGGTAAAAATTAATAATTGAATTAAAATAAATCCAAAAATAGTTAATAAAAACTAGCCAAAATTTAAAAAAATTTACCATTCAGTTTTTAACCCATTTGGAGTGAAAAAGATCCCTTTTCAGTGAAAACTTGGAGTGTGGATTGCAGAGGCTATGAGAAACCATTTGCTAAACCGTATGGACCAAGTAATTCTTGAACCCATTTCTAATAGTTTCATGGTTTTTCATTTCCATTTTTATGCAGTTTTCAGGGTTTCAGGGTCATTTCCCATGGGGAAATTTCGCATTGTGGGCACTGGCCTTTTCCCTTTCAGGAACGGTAGTACTCAACAACACCACACATTTCCTGGAAGGAATGTGCAGCTCCACCATTGTTTTTGAAGAGGACAAGTGCAGTGGCACAAATTACCCAAAAACACTCTAAAAAAATCCAAGTTAATGATTTTAAAGGATTTCAAATGATGGAATGTGGATTATGATCCCTCAATTCAATGTTTTGACATGGTGCAATGGTGAAAATGGTGGTTTGGAAGGAACATGAGCATGAAATGGATGAAATGAGAGGAGAAAAAGACAAAGGAATTGTAAATTCTCTTCGTGAATGTGGGTTTCTCAAATTCATCAAGGGGCCCAACATAAGGGCGCAAATCTGGTTGTCGAAATACATACTGAGGTTGTCGAATCCTAAGCAACAAAATTTTGAGATTACTTTGCACATTTTGACTGTGGAAGTGGAAAATATCTACTTCCTGATAGGATTATCTACATGAGGGGCTCCTATCTCCTTGACTGGTCCTCCTGGTGGGGACATTGCTACATAGTTCCTAATTGACCAATACTGATTTCTGGGTACACAAATGAGTGGGAAGAAAATTCCCATCACTGATGTGATGGACCTACCCCGAAATAAAACCTTATTCACCATGGAGTACATTTCTATTATCCGTACGGCTCACTGAGCATCAATGGCACACATGTTGTATGCCTTAGAATCATGGCTCTAGCTATATCTTAGTGGTCTAAGGCCTTCTTGGACACATGGAACACCTCACCAAGTGTCGTTGTGGGGAGCTAAGGTAGTTTTGGTATGGAACCATCTTAACATCATTTTTTCTGGAGAGAGTCCAATTAATGAGGCCAAAGGTGATCTTTACTGGTATTACAGCACGTGACCCATAAATTCTCAGGTGGGTAGAGGTAATGGCCCTCCATGGTGGCGGGGGACCTATAGTGAAGTACGGGGCCTCTTTCTTTCATTGGATGGATGACCAACTCCTTATGGTTGAGGGATATCCTTACACATGCATGGAATTTTGAGGGGATACATACCTACCTTTAACTGAGGATGAGCAGTGGGGGGAGCTCAGTGAGTATGACATTAAAATATGCATGTTTTTATTTTTTTATTATTATGTATTTTTATGATTTTAATGAAGTGTTACTGTGACATACTTCCTGTTGTGTAGAGGTAGGGATAGTGATACCTAGAGGTTCATCTCCTATCAATGGAAGAGATGGTGACTGATTTGTGCATCATAACGATGATGAGATTACTGAGCTTGAGGAAAATATCAACAGCCTCACACTTGATATTCTAGACATCTTAGTGGATGACCTCCCTATGAGGTACCAAAGGCACATGACTGGTGTGTTGGGTTTTTTTGGCCACTTTCTGCGTAGAGTAGTGAGGGATATCATATGCTACCATGAGCATCAGTAGGTATCAGTAGGATGTATACACTAAAAACTAGTAGCTTCAGTATTTTTGTCATTTTTTATTGTTGAAAGCTACCAGGCTTTAGTACAAGTCTCAGGACCACATTTTTGTAAAACACTTTTATATATATATAGAGAGAGAGAATCATTTTACGGCTTACATGATTTTGGTAATGGAATGTTATTTACATGGATTTTGTCTTTCATACTATTTATTTACAATGTTTCATTTTAGTTTTCTTATCCATGCATCAAGAATGGGAAATATGATAGTCCATAATGTAATTAGAAAGTAAATTGGAAATTGAGTTATAGGATATTGGAATGTGTTGGTAATAAATAAAATCAATTGACCTCTCCAATAAAGACACTTTTTGGGAAAATGAAGAACAATGGGGTTTCAGATGGTGTATACATGGTTAAATTGAGAAACCTGGAGCTCAAAGTCCAAATAAGAGGCCAAGTGACTGATATGACGAAATGAAGCCTCAGTTAAAAACCTTATCATTGCATGATACTCAATGATATTGTTGGTAGCAGGACCTAGGAAGACTCCCCTTAACTCACTAGCTCACCGAATTTGGAATGGAGTACCCAGGATGCTCAAGTGATATTCAGGGTATAGCTGCTAGAACCGTCAAAAAAACCATAGTAGATAGTCATCTGCAGAATTTAAATCATAACATGGAATAAGCAGTGTCAAACAAGATCCAAAACTACATTAAAACAATAAAATCACATTAAAAGTTAGTATATAAAAATATTTACAAGGTACTGATGGAAGATGTCCTAAGGATAGTACCTCTTTAGGTACATCCCATTGTGAGGCTACCCGAAAGGTATTCTATTATAGTACACTAATAAATTGGCCCCTTTTTCCAAGACTTTTCTAATGATGTAGGGATCGTACCACATGGATTCTAGCTTCCCTTTCCCCAATTTATGATGTTTCTGATAGTAAGTCAGAACAAGGTATCCTTCATTAAATACCCAAGGTTTAACATATTTATCGTATTGATCCTTGACTCGTTTCTTGTGTGACTCATTAACCTTAGAAAAATCTCACCGTGGCTTGTCAAGGTTAGTTAGATAAAGGAAGAAATACTCCTCGGTTGAGGTGTTGGGTAGAAGCTCAACATCTAGTTTTAGTGACAAAATCTCACACTCAATAGGTAAAACAAATTCCACTCCATACACCAACTAGAAAGGTATGAAACCAATTGTTGTTTTCATGGAAGTTCTATAGGACCAAAGTGTCGAAAACATAGTTAAATTCCAATTTGACTTGTGTTCTTCAACTATCCTACAAATCATGGTATGAAGGACTTTATTAATGGCTTTAACCTGGACATTAGCTTACGGATAATAGGGTTTGATTTTTCATGAAAAAAAAACAACTTGTCACTTGGCTCAGCAATCATCTAATTATGGAAATGAGATCCGTGATCAGTCACTATAGGCTGAGGAAATCCAAACCTAGTGATGAGATGGTTAAAAAAAGAGAGGGTGTAAGTATTACCATCCTTGGAATATGTAGGTATTTCCTCATCCCATTTCATGAAATAAACAACAACTACTATGATGTAACCATGCCCCTCGGCTAAGGTAGGATTATAATGCATGAAATATACGCCCCATTAAGAAAAAGGGCCAATGAAAATGACGTGGTGTAATAGAGTAGGGTGTACGTGTTTTTTCAGATAAAAAAATCAACAGTGTGGGAACTTTTTGACCACTTCATGGAAATCCTTGAAGATCGAGGGATAAAAGTAATCATCATGAAGTATTTTCTAAGCTGTAGCCATCGCAAAATATGACCACCAAAAGCTCAAGAGTAGCAATCATTCAATACTTGTTCAGCCTCATCATGTGTCAAACATCGTCAGAGAATGGAATAAATACCACACCAATATAAGGTGTTATTAAGAATGAGATCATTTTTAGTCTAGTGGTGAATTCACTGATGATCATCAAGAGATAGGTTAGGTTGAAATATCTGAGTTTGGAGATATATGATGAAATATCCATACCATGGGTCAGTCATGCTTATGAGGAACAAGAACTCATCAGGAAATGAGTCACTGGGCCCAGTTTCTGTGATAAAACAGGGAATATCACACATCGGCTCCACAAAAATGACGGATTGGTTGGAAGTTATTTTAGTGAACTCAAGGTCAAATTATTTGAGGATGATGATCTAGTGAGAATATTCCCCCCCTAGTACCTAACGAATCAGGATTTAGTACATGGGGTTCTTCTCCACGAGAAAAGTATTAGTGCGAACTATGATGTAATGACAAAAATGTTGTACAACAATGATGGTAGACATAGCTAACTTCTCCACATGTGAGTACCGATATTTGGATTCTAACAGACTCTTATTAATATAATAAATCACATGTTCTTTTCCATTTCAATCCTCTTGCACTAAAACCATACCAATGGTATTAGTGGAGGCGGCAATGTAAAGGAAAAAATCTTTTGAATAATTGGGGGGTGTATCACATGTGAGTGTGTTATGGTGTGTTTCAAATTATTTAAATCTCATTGAGCTTGATCATCCCAAATGAAGGGACTGTTCTTCTTCAATAGACACATATAACCATGTGTTTTCTTTCCAAAATTGCACATGCGATGATGAATAAAGTTCATTAGAGGAAATTTCAACTCAAAATGGGCCTCCTAAGAAAAATAATAAAATAATAGTTAAAATAATAAAATAATATTTATTAATTTTGGAGGAAGAAAAGAAAAAAACTACTTTTTTGTTCGTATTTTCGACATATCTCCCTATTTTTTAACTCAAAATTCGATCGGGAGAGATCGTTGGATGCAAAATTAAATTTTGCATCCAACGAGTACCCACTCGACAAAATAATTTCGCATCCAACATGATGATGATGTCATCATCATGTTTTTAAGGTATTTCTTGTTTTTGGGGTAAAGGAGTCTGTCAAAAGTATGTTGAGTGGCTACTCATTGGATTCGAAATTTAATTTCACATCCAACGAGCTCTCCCGATTGAGATTTGAGTAAAAACACAGGGAGATATGTCAAAAATATGAACAAAAAACTTGTTTTTTTATGATACCTATCCCCAAATTTATATTAAAAGATTGTTTAAGACCTATACGGTATTTCAAATTTAAAGTAAGTTCATTAGCTAACACATGATGACATGGAATTTTAATTATGGTTAAACGGTCCATTTTGAGTTGAAATTTCCTCTAATGTTCCTTCCCTTGCAAAATTTGGATTTTAGTGATGTCAGTTGGGGCTGGTAAGGCCACAATTGCTATAAGGGGTCAATCTAGATACCATCATGGGAAACAAAGGATCCAAGAAGGCACCCATTTTCCATTCAAAAGACACACTTATGTGGATTAAGCTGAATATGATAATGACAACATCGAAGGAAAATGCCCCTAATATGCCCTGAATGATCCTCTCTCTCTTGTGAATGTTCAGGGAGGTCATTTAGATATGGATCCATGATTTTCTTGATATCATGAAAATCATAGGATATGACCCATTCGAATGTAGCTCCAGCATTTTTCAAGCCAAAAGGTAGCTTATGATAAGAAAAGGTTCCACACAGGAAAATGAATGGCATTTTGTGTTGATCAGCATGTAGTATTTCAATCTGATTGTAGCCAAAGAAGCCATCCATAAAATAAAATATGACACTTCCAGCAAAGTTGTTAATGATTTGATTGATGTGGGGGGTTATAAAGTTGTCTTTTGGACAATATTTGCTTCAATCCTTGAAATCGATGCAAACAATAATATTGACCTAATTCATGGAAAGAGGAACACTATTAGATACCTACTCAGTCAATGACACTGGTTAAATAAAACCAACTTTCAAACATTTTTTGACCTCATATTTTATTGCTACGTCTTTCCTTGGGTGGACCTGATGGAGTTTATACCTAACCAGTTTTATCTCTAGGTAAGTCTTGATATCATGTATTGCGATGGATGGATCAATGACCAACATTTCTTCGCAACTCTAGGAAAAAAAATCATGAAACTCCTTGAAAAGAGCTTGGTACTATTCTATTTATATTGTTGAACATTTCTGTCCAACATGAACGTGTTCAAAAATCCATGGCTTCATCGATATGTCGACGGGAAAAATTTGAGTGGTGTTTCATAAATTCCCTTCAAAATCAAAATTCTGCAATAACACAGGTGTTTGAGGATGCTCAACAATATCAAAACTGATAAGATATACAAAATTAGAATCCACTAAATTGGCATTGGGGAGAAAATAAGATCTATTATGATGATCCTCCCATAAGGATTCATTCTAACTCATAATATCCATGATAGACTCGTCAGATGGAAAATCCTATAAGAGATAATCTAGAGTTGGGAGAGGGGAATCTAACCAATAGGGTAGATTGTAAGGATCCAACACTATAATATGTTGATCATTAATGTAAGCATCAGAAGTAGACTGAATGTCATGGTACAAGGATTCATCAGGACCCAGAGAAGGTAATTCAAAAATATCTTTTCCTTTAGACATGCCCTTGATCATCGATGATATCATGTGAACCATAGAAAATTATGTACTAGGAGGGGAAGGACTCGAAGGAGAGCCTTCAACAAGGGATGAATTCCTCAAAAGTACAACTCATATCGATTGATAAGGAGGGGATTTCCCCAACATAGGAACATTGTTTTCCATGATAGTGGTGATATCAGGTGAACAATAATCAAGTTGGTCAATGGTCAAAATATTCCCCTAGTGAGGGAACTGGAGAGTGAAAAATACTGATGATGCAAATTCTCCCCACTTTCTCCCCAATAACAAGTTGTAATCCAATGGAGCCTCGACTACTTGTACTTGGATAGAAATAATATTTCCCCCAATATTTATCAATAATGTCGATAACAAATCACGAGGATGGAAACCCCATCCTTTAAAGTCTTTTAAGGTAGTTGGTGACCTATTAAGTTGAAGAGAACCGAGGGACTTAAAACAACACATGGATAAAACCAAGGTGGAAGGTACTTCGCCCAATACATTTTGATGAACTTTCCTACCTACCATCATAGTTGTAATTTGAAACACGACTTGGTGGGACAACTTCGATTTGTAATTCTCCATATTAAAAGTAATTTTAGTTGAATTCTCCAGATCTAAGGACCCTAGAGCTCACAACAATTTTTTACGATGCATAGGGAAACTTTGGAGTACTTCCAATGTATACATGGCGCAAAGTTCCTGAGCTAAATCTTCAACAATGTTGTAAAATTGGGTAAGTCAAGTGCTTGGATTAAAAAATGAATTTTGGATTGTACTCTTGGGAGGGCACAAAATCATGTCAAAACTAGTTTTATTAATAGTAAGAGGGGCATTATAAGGAGGTGGAGGAGAACGATTAGTATAAGGGGTCTTCTCGTGAGAATAACCTTCATATTTTTTCTCATGAGGTTTATCGTATGTCATATTTCGTGTGGTGAATTTAATAGTCTCAGTGGACATAATTCTGATTTCCTCGGTGGATGAAGAGGATCCATGCAAAGATGTATGATCAAATAATTCTTGTTGGGATGGGAAAGGGTTAGTTAACACTATCGATGAGGGATTAATTTTCAAAAATTTACTAACCTCTTCACGTAGAGGACACTCTTTCGTGAAGTGATCACCTCCAAACAACATACATGGGTACTTAGCTTTTCGTTTGGTTCTGGATTCGTTCTATGTGTTCGTGGTCTTGGGATTCTCCTACTAGTTTCCATATTTTTTAGTTTTATTCTTACCCCTTTTTTTATTACTAGGTGTTTACGATGATTGGATAGCATTCACCTCAACAGAAACATTAGGAGTATAAGGAGGAGCAGTCGAATGATTCTACTCCTTTGCATCTTTTGTTGTGGATGGTGTTTGGATCGAACCTACAACACCATCCACAAGGGTTTCAGTAGGTGGCTTGGCATGATTGGTACTAAGAAAAGGATCATGAGGTATCAAATCATATAAAGTTCTAGACTGAGAATAAACTAAGTCAAATATTGAGGCCGAGTAATTGCATGTTCCTTTGTAATAGAACTGCCCCTAGAAACATCTCGAACAATATGAGGAAACAATGATTTTGTAAACCAACAGCTAAAAGTTGATCCGTAATAGGATCTTTTATCAACATTTTATGTCTCCCCTGCTCATGCATGTGATCGGATATGTAATTAGAAGTTCTATGTCGAAGAAAGGTCAAAATATTTGTACCAGTTTCATAACGAATGGGAAGATGGAAATTGTTAAGGAATACAGTTGCCAATGAATTGAAATCCATAAATGAATGTCGTGGCATTTCAATATACCATTTAGTGGTTGTTCTAGTTAAACTTCTATGCAAGAGACTCAAACAAATGGATTCATCCATTAAGTAGTTGAAATATTACCATATATGGAAGGCCATAACATAGTTCTTCAGGTATTCATGTTGTTTCCCATCAAAATTTGGAATGTTTGATAGTAATTTCACTGGAATTGTAGGCCAAAAAGGGGCATGTTCGATGGGGTCATTAATCAATTTATACAACTCTAGAAATCCCAAAGTAGCAAAAAGTAGGAGGTGTAGGTTGGGTTGTGGTTACTAGTAATATTACTTAGCCATTTGTTGACTAGTATGACCATAAGTCAATTGATAAGTAGGTGTTTATGATGTTACCATCATCGGTTGATTGGTTTTTTTATTTATAAATGATCTTATTAAGGGTCCTTCAAGTAGTGTGCCACCTAGGGGAGATGAAATTCTAGAGGGTGGGACTCTAGGTGGTGGAGCTCTAGGTGGAGGACCTACAGAAGGTGGATGTCCAAAGGGGGACCTCCAAGTGGTGGGAGTCCATAAGTTGGGCCTACATAACCTCCAACAATATTGACAGGTGTTCCTCCAAGTGCAGGGACATTTGACAAATAAGGTTGGCCCCATGGGGTATACATATTCCCAGTTTAAGGCATTCAAGTATAAATAACTACTGATTTTTTCAGTTTATAACTCTGATTAACTACACAAGGTTGGTTCCCCAGATAAATATAACCCCATGAAGTTTGACTAAAGGTAGGTTCGAACCATGAGGGTTGTCGCATACCAAAAGAGGAGATAACCATGTTGGTATTTGTGGTAGGTACATTTACTGTCGATTGCCGTACAACAATATTTTCCCCCATACTAGAAATAGTTCCCTTAGTAGATAAAGCAATTTGAGCTGGTGGTTTCTCCCTAGTGGTGGAAGGTACACGAGAATTATAAATAGACGGGGTATTCCAAGATGGTGGGATAGGGATAGAGGGTTGACCCGAATCATAAGTGACCACATTTTGAATCGGCGACCCTAAGTTAGGATTCATCTGAGATAATGAGAGAGCATGGTATGCATGAATGGATTACTATGAATGGTGGGGTAGAGGGTAAATACTTCTCCTCCTTAGGTTGTCCCTAATTGTGCGCAAATGATCAAGAGTTCCCTAAAGTGTTCCAAGGATTTCCTTGATCATAGTGTGTCTAGTTTCCCATGGGGGGATAACTTAAGGTAAACTTGTGGTTCCATATTTACAAATAGAATGACCAAAATAAGTCTCCCAGAAAGGAGAGGATGGACCAAGTTGCGATACACATTATCGTTTGATAGATGGGTAAGAACCCAATCACATGCACCAGGTTGACCTTCCATTTGAAAACAAAAGGTTGTACCTTCTGTAGAAGGTTGTTGAACTATTACCAGAGTGTTAAGATTCCATATGCTAATCTAGATTATCAGCATTTAATTTCAATTTCATAACAAAAGAACATAGAAAGGATCAATGAAAGAAACAATATAACAATATCAACATAGATTTACCCTGGGAAAACCCTAATGGGAAAAACCCAACAAAAGCTTCCTCAATATAGATGATGAAAAGATAAAAAATAAAACCCGAGACTGATGTTTCTCCTCCTTGCAACTATAGCTATCTCTCTCTCTGATGCACTACACAAGTGAGTGTGAATGTGTAGAAATGAAGAGAGCCTCACTTATATGTATATTCTTTCGTTCGCTTGACAATTCACTCCACCAAGTTGGCCCCACTAAAATTGACTGGGCCGACTTCTCTAAGAGGAAATAAACAACTTAATATTATATTAATTAGGGTGCTAATGACCTAACTTACAACAGAGGGAATTTCCTCATTACTCTTAGTAATTCTCCTGATAGGAACATTGGGGTATAATGAAATACAAATGATTCGCCCGACAAGAACATCAGGGATAATAAGTAAATACACTTCAAAGTTACAATAATTCAACACTCCCCCTTAATGAGAATGTTATTCTACAACAACAGCAGTAGGAGAAGGAGAGAGATCATCTTCAACATCATCAGGGTGATACATCTATAAATCATAGGAAGCCTTTTCAACATATTTGACATATAGTCTTCATCTTCAATTTCAGCAGCAGCAACACTTTAATTGACAACATCAGCATCAACACTTTGGTATTCATCAATCAGCATCATCACCATCAATAATACTTCGACCTTTCAATCATCATCATCATTAGCAACAATTATCTGAGCAACATCATCATCATCATCATCAATACTTTGAGCAACATCATCATCATCATCATACTTTTATCTTTCGATTAGTAACATCATCATCATCATACTCTGATCTTTTGATCAGTAACATCATAATCATCATACTCTGATCTTTCGATGAGTAACATCATCAACAACAACAACAAACTGCAATCCACAATATGAAGACAAATGTCCTCGGATCACTTTTGGACTTAAGTCTAGGGATGATACAATCCTACCACATTCTTGACAACCAAATTCACTAGATACAATTATGGGATAATCACTCCCTATCACTTTAGGACTAAGTCCAAGGATGATGCAATCCTACCACATTATTGAGGACCAAAGTCACTGAATACAGTTTAGGACAAATGTCCAAGGATGATGCAACCCCACCACATTCTCGAGGACCGAATCCACAAGATACAGTTTAAGACAAATTTCCATGGATGATACAACCCCACCACATTCTTGAGGACTGAAAGTTGAGTTGCAAAACTGTAGTGGGGATTTCTCCCCTACTACGTGCAAAATCACCTACCTTATATCATCTAGATCATAGGGTATATTTCAACAATAATAATGGGAAACAAGAACAACAATAATAATATTTTTTAGGTTTTTCAAATATATTCTACTAACTAACAAACATAAAAACATTCATACCTTTTTCTATAATGTGCGCCATCGTAGCTTCCCAAGGAAATGGTCTAACAGCTCCACGGTTTGGGTCTCTAATCTCTTCCAAGAATGGTTTCCAAATGAGTGAATGTATCCAAGTGGCTACGGAGTGAACTCAACGTACATCGTGGGAACGTTATGGAATGATATGAGAATGATATGAATGGTGTGACTAAGAGAAAATGGAAAAACGTGTTTTGGGGGAGGCCTTCACATTGAATTTATAGGATGGTCCAAGGGTTTTTGACTCATGGTGTTTTATTGTCCATGATATTTAAGTACGGTTTTTTACCCATTGTCATTTTTAGGGTTTTTTGGCCCTTTTTCTAAGAGATGGGATAAATCAAAATCAATGCTCAACTTTCCTTTATTTATGGGGAAGGAATAATAATGTTTTGGACCATATTTAGTGGAAATGTAGTTGTGAAGGTCAAAATGGAGGGAATATGATGTATGACAATGGTTTAGACCATGGAGAGTTAGTTGAACATTTTTTTGGTGTTAACACTTCTTCCACGAGGAATCCTAGGAAAATGACTTACCCTATTTGTTTTCAATTTAATTTATTAAAAATATGATTTCCAATATAGAATAAACATTCAAGAAGTTCTAAATTTTTACCGAAATTTTCATTTAATTGTATGAAAAGTATTAAAGTTTTAATTTTCTAAACCCTTATAGATGTAAACTATTTTTATTAAGAATCTTATTATATCGAATAAACAATAAAGTTTCAAAAAAACAATTTATCATTCAAATCTCATATAAGTTTGTCATTCAAAATATGTCTATGAAACAATAGAATTTAATTTAAAATCAAATTTTTAAACTTATTTTTTATTTTTATTTTCTCACACTAATTATATTTAATAATTTAATAATTTTATTATTATTATTAAAAGTAAAAAATTCTGATTTTAATGTTTATTAATATTTCAATATTTCTAATAATTATACTTTATAATGATAACTCAGTGCTTTTCAAAAACTTTGCTTGATTGATTTATCTTAATTATTGATTTTGATGATTTAAATTTAAATTTTTTAATCATTTATTATGTTTAAATATATATTTTAAAACTTTTGTTTTTTACTTTTCCACTACATTCTAGATTCTAAGTCATTTGATATTTTCTAATTAATAATGGTTTTTAATATTTTTAAATTTATAATAATACACAAACAAAAAATTTAAATTGTTACCACTACATATAGTGATATTCTAATTTTTAAATTTTGTATCCCAAATGCAAACTATGTTAATGAAAGAAAAAATAAATCATATTTGAAGGAGTACAAATCCAATCTTAATTAACAGGTTAGTATTAGACTTAGGCCATTATTAAATTCTTAACCAATTAGAAAATATTTTATATTATATTTTACACTTTAAAATTAAAAAATATGGAGAAGAAAAAATTAATCCTTAATCTCATACATGTAACCAAATATTACTTACAATTACAATTTAATCTCATGCTAAAAAAGTAGAAAATGTCATTAAAAGTTTAATAAATCTACTTATAAATTTCAATAACTTTATTAAAGTTAAATATAAAGATTTTAAATACATAAAATAATAAAGAAAATACATCCTTACCATAAGGATTGAATGAAAGACAAATTATATGAAATTTATTTGGTTCCGAGATAGTCAAATTTTGTAGTTCTCTATATATTATGATTTGCAATGGTCTCACAAAATTACCAAACTCTAACTGGATGACCTGTATCCATGCGCTTGATAGTAGTGTGGTAGATTAGGTTATATCTGATATCGCTCTATGCAATAAATTAATATATTTCAACATCTTCAATGGCAATGAACCCGACTCTGATCATAGAACTTTAATTATAACTCTCAATATTTCCATGCATAGCAATCCCAATTAGGAAAACTATCATTTCCAAAAACACTTGATCTTCCATAAAAATAAAGCTGAAATTTTTCTCCGTGATCTAAGAAATGAACTATTTTGTTTATCTAGTATGGATAATATAGAAAATATGTACCATGATTTTACTACAACCCTCATGTCCTCCATTATCAAGTTCTTGATTTAAATCTTTACTAAAATGTGTTATAGTAGAACCAACCCTTGGTACGGTCAAGAGTGTAAAGATGCGAGAATAGGAATTAAGCAAGATAATATAGATTCGATAAAATGGACATGATAAATCAATATAAATCCTTAATTACAAGAAAACAATGAATTATCTAAGTAAAATAAAGGAAAATATCCTACACCTCTCTAAGGTGGCTCCTAAAAAATTATGGAGGCAAATTATAACTTGCAAAAAAAAAAGAAAATAAAATTTCTTGAAAATATTGGAATTCCTATCTTAAAAAGCTTTATGAATCTCAAGATATCAAATATAAAATTCAAACCCTTCTTACAACGAAATAATTTTTCTCGTTAGAATACATATATTTCAAGGTTAAGCGCTTAACAAATGGAAAATCCAAAGACATTGAAGGCTACGAAGCAGAAATCTACAAAATTTGAGGGCATGTCCTCATCCCGCACATCCCCAAACTCTTTAAACTAGCAGTCTAGAAAGGGTTTCCTACACCTTGGAATCAAATCCTCATTATTCCTATTTTCAAAAGTGGTGATAAAAAGAACCCCTCTAATTATCACACTATTATGATTAGCCCTGTCTTAGCTAAGTTATATGGTATTATATTAGAAAATAAGATTAATGAATGGATAGAAATGGCAGGCAAACAAGATAAAGGCCAAGCAGGTTTTAGAAGGAATCATTCAACCACAAAACACCTGATTATGCTTAGGATCATTGCACAGGAATGTCGTAATAATAATTCTAGCCTATTTTGTTGCTTTGTGGATTATAGAAATGTTTTTGATACAGTTCCTAAAAATAAGCTATCGAATAGGATAGAGGAGTTGAAGGTTCCTTTTGATATGAGAGATTCCACGATAACATTATATGAAGAGGTAATTTCCAAGTTTAAGAATAATGACATGTGGACACGAATATAAATTGTAATATTGGAGTTAAACAAGGTTCCTCCCTTTCTCCTACCCCTTTTGAGATTTACATTAATAAGCTAGAAAGGTGTTCAGAAGAAGCAGGTTGCATTGGTACAATCTTAGATGGGATAGTTATCATCCTCCTACTTTATGTTGATTATATTGTTCTTATCGCAAGGCTCCCTTATTATATCAATAAGCAATTAAGAATTATTAAATATTTCTTCTTTAACATGGGTATGATTGTTAACACCGACAATACAAAAATTTATATCTATAAAATATAAGAGATACACCTATGCAAAGTTTATTTACGATAATAGAAATCTAGATGAAGTGAATTCTTACAAGTAATTCTAATAATTGATATTCATCACAACCTAAATTAGAATTATAACATTGAGAAAATGATTAATGGATGATGGAAAGCTTATTTTGGTCTTGAAAATAACTTCAAATTAACCAATTTGGTCATGTGGGATAAAAATAAGATCCTATTTGAAACTCTTGTCATCCCTATTATTATATATGGTTGTGAAGTATGGGGGTGCGACATTTGTAGATTATATTGGAAGAATATTGATCAAATATACATGTGGTTTATAACTTATAACTTCAAAATTAAAATAAATATGCCTTATCCTATTCTCCACAAAGAACTGGGTCTTCCCCCCATTGAGAACATGGCTATGACTAGGTACCTGATGTACAAGAATAAGATAAATAACATGATAATTGAGGGACTTCTTAAAATTTCTTTAAACTAAAGTCAAAATAAACTATGCCTCAAGTGGTGCTAGGGTAAAGATAACATGGCTTGGTTAAACCATTGGGGCATTGATGAAAATGACATTTTGTAGAACATTGATAATGTAAAAAATATTATTACTTCTATGTTTAAAGAAAAATTGTGGTGTGACAAAAATTTAGCGGTTAAGAGAAAATTAAGATACTATAAGGAGATCATTAATCCTAATTTGGAAGATCATAAGTATATCTCGGTATTAAATATCTCACAAAAGAAAATTAAGATAGCCAAGAGTATAACGAACTCTCATGAACTCCATAGTTAAATAGGGCATTGGTCTATTCCTAAAAATTCATGGGAGGAAATGGTTTATCATATGTGTAAGTCTATGAGCTTTGAGGATGAAAATGACTTTCTCTCAGAGTTCACTTCTTAACACCTACATTATATCTAAGCTTCCTAGTATTTGCTAGTATAAAAACCTTTTATAACCTCCTAACTTGCCAAAACTATAGTGAGCTTGGAAATATTTTTGAGCACAAAAATAGGAATTTAAATTAAAACTAGTATTATCCTTGGATGATCATCATCGTCGTCATCGTCATCATCATCATCATCGTCCTTGTCATCGTCGTCATCATCGTCGTCATCGTCATCATCATCATCATCATCATCACAAGCAATCAAGAAAAATAAAATAAAATCTAACCACAACATTAGTATATTAAAAAATTGAATGGTCAATTATCATTATACATTTAACTAATCAAATTATAATTTTTTAACAGTATACTAAAAAAAAAAATTCAATCATAACCCATAAAATACATTTAGTCATAGATCAAATTAAAAATTCAAATTCTCAATTATCATGTTATACATTTAACTAATAGAATTATATTTATTTAACATAATGTTCATAATCGATGTGCTTAATAATAATCCATGAAATATTGTTAATTAAATCCTCTAACTTGAAAAAAACAAACAAAAAACCAAGCAAAAACAATTTATGAAATACATTTAGTGAATAAATCAAATTAAGTTTATAATTCAATCTAAATTTTCCCGATAAAATAAACCATCTCATAAACAAATTTTTGAAATCATCAAAGCATATCAAATCATAATACTAAATCTATAACCGTAGTCTTTAACAAATAAAATGTTAACCAAAGAGTATGCATAATAACCTCTCTTTTTTCACAAATAAAATATATTTATACTTGTATTAAGTAAAGTCAAAATAGACAAAATGAAAGTTGAAATATATTCAATATACTTGCAAAAAATTTAAAAGTATTAAATATGCTAAACCATAATCTTTAACCAATAAAATACTAACCAAATATTGTGGCAGAACAAATTATTTTTTTCACACAATTTTTTTAATACTTTTATTAAGTATAAGTTAAGATAGACAAAATGAAAGTTAAAACATATTCAATATACTTGTAACAATCTTAAAAATATTCTTCTACCAAGCTTAAAATACATCAACTAGAAAACAATATGTTAAATATAATTATAACATTAAAAAAATATTAAATAAAGTTCATTAATAATAATTTATCATCAAATTAATTGAAAATCTAATTGTAATGGTGTTTCCTCATTTATAATCCTAAATTTTATAATCAAATAGATAAATTCCAAATAGAAAAACTAAAATACAATATTTAAACTTAATCATAACTCCTATTTATTTTGGTACATTATTAAAAAACAGAACTTCCGGGTACATTATTAAAAAACAGAACTTCCCATTGAGTCATTGATTTGGTAATGTCACCTTCCCATCTTTGTTGTCACTGTAGGAATCAATATCCCATATTTATGTGGATATAAAAATCTCTCTATCACTTTAAATTGAAGTGGTTAAAAATGCATGCTAATATGACCATCACAATCAAAACTTGAAGTTATTAAAATTGCACTCTAATTTGAGAGGGAGAGCAAAATTTGAGGATGCAATTGTAATTACATGAAAATAAACAGAAAGGAGGTAGATTTGAAAGTCCGATCTATAGCTAGTTTTGTACAAAAATGTCATGGACCCCAAAAACAACTAATTTCAAATTCTTTCAATAAAATAAAAAATAGGGTCCATGTGTGAGCTGTTTAATTGACCCATGACCCTTCTAATCTTATAAAAGGAGTCTCCCACCCTCCATATCAATCACATTTAGTTGTATATGGATTTGGGCCCTCTTCCACAACAAGAGGATGTGAACATTGACGTTGTATTAGCTGTAATTTATCTCAATGTTTCGAGCCACAAAGTCAGGCTCATCATCAGGAGAGAGTGTCTCAAGGTTAATTTAAGTATGGAAAATAGCATATAAATAGGTGTAAGGTCAAATTATAAAAAAAAAATCATTTAAAATCATTTTGTATATGGTCGACTAAAAGATTTGATAATTTTTTAAAATTCTTTATTTCTCAATATTTTTAAGTTGATAAAATTTTTTGATTTAGGAAAGTAAATTTAGTTAAGAAACTAACTTTAATTTATTTCTTAATAACCTAAAAGTTGATTCGAGTTAATAACTATTTTTTATTAAATTCTTTGTAATGATTAATTATTAAAATTAATAGTCATTATTATTTTTTACGTTTCAACCTAATTTTTTTTAATAGTATTAAAGTAAATTAATGATTAATTTATATATTTTAAAAAAAAATTAAAATTTTCTTAATAAACTTTTTAATTAATTTTCTAAATTCTTTTAAAGTTAAAAAAAAAATTAACGTTTTTAACGATCATTGTTTTAGTATTAAAGTAAATTAATGATTATTTTTTATTTTTTTAAGATTTGTAATAAAAAAAATTAATAAATGTTTTTAACAACAATTTTTTTTAAATTTAAAATTTGTTTTTAAAAATTTTAAAGTTTTTTAACAATTAAGTTAATAATTAGGGTTTTTGTTTTTTATGGGTAGCATTGCTTTTAAGATGGTGGACAATAGGGCACCAACATTCATTGAGTTTAAGGCCATCATCCCTATTTAGGTTTAATGGAAATTTTTCTATCTCTACGGCCACCCTCATTTTCCTTCTCTTCTAATGTTCCTCTCTAGTGATATTTTTTGTTTCTTCAATGCGTATGTGGTGGCGTGAGTGGTGGGCATGTTGAGATAAAGATGAATTTTGATGACGATTGTGCCTAATGTCTGCACAATGCTCCTTGAACCTCACTTGGCTGGAGCGTCTAATTTCCCCAATACAGGGGATCTCACATGAGTAGGGAACATTGTAGACACCTTTATGCTTTAATGGTTCTACTGGGTCTTTGGAGGAATCTAGCATTCTTCCTACCGAGTTCAGAGGAGCAAAGGTGACTCCAATGTTCCTTTTCTGAATAATCCTCGCTATAACATATGTTGTTCCTTTTATATAGGGAATATTGATCTTGGTTTCTTTAATGTTCTAATTTTGTTTTTTAGACTTGTTACGAGCTTTCTGGATAAACTTTGTAATTTGATCTTTGGTGTAACCATTAATTTGGATGACTTTGGACAAATGGTCTAGTTCACAATCTAGGTGGTCTTCATCCGATATTCTGATGGCCCTAGTTACGAGGGTGTTTAATACCCCTATCTTTTGTGTAGGAATATGGTGTGAGTCCTCGTGTAGGTACCCATCAGTATGGGTTTTTTTCCTATATACTTGATGACCTAGGGTTCCTCCATTACTTTTTGTGATGAGAACATCAAAGAATGGGATTTTGTTATCCTTTTCTACCTCCATAGTGAACTTAATACGATATGATCTGTTGTTCAGATGCCTTAGAAACTCCTTCAAGCTTTCTTTCCCATGTGTCCAGTTTATGTTAGTATCATCCACAAACCTCTTCCACCATTTTGGTTTTAAAGGGAAAGACTCAATAGACAATTTTTCAAATGCCTCCATATATAGTTTAGCTACTACCAGGGAGAGAGGGGATCCCATAGCAATTCCCTCAATTTGTTCATATAACACCCCTTTAAAATTGAATAAAGTAGATTTTAAGCAGATTCTAACTAGTTTTTCTATTTCTTCATCGGTTACCTCCCTAACCATTCTAAGGGCCTCATCTACATGATTTTTTGTAAAAAGGGAAGGTACATCAAAGCTAGCTATAGTGTCCCCCTCTTCTACCTTGAAATCCTTCATTTCTTTCACCATTTGCATGGAATATTTGATGTAAGATGGGGTTTGTCCTATAAAAGATTTTAAGTTTTTTGCAAGAAACTTAGTTAGATGGTAGGTACGAGATCCTATAGTTTTTACTATGGGACAAATAGGTATTCCCTCCTTGTGAATCTTGGGTCAGCCATAAATCTGAGGAACCATTGTATCCTTTGGTATTAACTTCTTCTTGGTGTTCTCGTCTAAAGAAGATTTCTTAATTGATTTTGTAACCTCATTTACAATTTTCTTCGTGGGATCATTCTTTAGCCTACTGTAATTGTCGCTCATTGATAAATGCTCAAGCATTTTCCTGTCATATACCTCTTTATCAAAAACGATAGTGGCATTCCCTTTATCTGCTCTTAGCAGCATAATTTTATCAGTATTCTTCAAGCTTCTTAACGCAATCCTCTCAACTGGTGATATGTTGGTCTTGGGTGGCCTCGCCTTCCTAATAGCGACTGTGAACTCCTTCCTAGCTTCCTCTTCTTCGTGTTCTGGGAGATTCGATACCGCATCCTCAACTTGACATACCAAATCTTCTATCGACAGTTTATTGGAAGCAACGGACCATTGTGCAGACATCAGGCACGATCATCCAAGTGAGGCTTAAGGAGCATTGTAGAGACATCAGGTACGATTGTCATCAAAAATAAGCTTTAGGTGAACATGCCCACCACTCACACCACCACATACTCATTGAAGAAACAAAACTTATCACTAGAGAGGAACATTACAAGAGAAGGAAAATCAGGGAGGCCATTGAGATAGAAAAATTTCCATTAAACCTAAATAGGGATGATGGCCTTAAACTCAATGAATGTTGGTACCCTATTATCTTCCATCTTAAAAGCAATGTTATGCATAAAAAATGAAAACCCTAATTATTAACTTAATCGTTAAAACAATAATTGTTAAAAAACTTTAAAATTTAAAAAAAATTAACATTTTTAAAAAAAAATTATAATAAAATTTTATTAAATTTTTTTATTAAAAATATTCAAAAAAAATTCAATCATGTATTTACTTTAATACTAAAACAATCATTGTTAAAAACTTTAAAATTTTTCAAAAAATTAATTTTTTTTTATAAAATTAATTAAAATAATTTAAAATTGTATTAAAAAAAATTATAAATTAATTATTAATTTACTTTAATACTATAAAAAAATTAGGTTGAAACTTAAAAATAAAAAATTATTATTAATTTTAATAATTAATAATTATAAATTATAAAGAATTTAATAAAAAATAGCTATTAACTCGAATCAACTTTTAGGTTATTAATAAATAAATTAAAATTAATTTCTTAACTAAAATTACTTTCATAAATCAAATTTTTTTATCAACTTAGATATAATTTTAAAAAATTATCAAATGTGTTAGTCGACCATATACAAAATGATTTTAAATGATTTTTTTTATAATTTGACCTTATAATTATTTATATGCAATTTTTCGTACTTAAATTAAACTTGAGACACTCTCTCCTGATGATGAGCCTAACTTTGTGGCTCAAAACGTCGAGATAAATTACAGCCAGTGCACTCTTCCTTCTTATTTTCATTATTTACTATGTAAAGCCATGAACATATTGATGTTGTATTTAGACAAGTGCCTTTAGGGAAATGCATAAATAGGTATCATTACCTTGGACTCTCCCTAAATGGATATCATTACATGGTTGATTTTGTATAAAAACACTAAGGATCGCAAAAAATAGCTGATTTCAAATTATTTCAATAAAATAAAAAATAGGGTCCATGTGTGAGTTGTTTAATTGACCCACAACCCCTCTAATGTTATAAAAAGATGCTCCCACCCTCCATATCAATCACATTTAGTTGTAGATGGACTTGGTCCCTCTTCCACAACAAGAGGATGTGAACATTGATGTTGCAGCTAGACATGTTCCTTCACCTTCTCCTCTTTGTTGTCACTCTAGGAATCAATATCTCATATTTAAGTGGACAGAAAAATCTCTCTATAACTTTAAATTTAAGTTGTTAAAATTGCATGCTAATATGACCTCCACAATCAAAACTTGAATTTATTAAAATCGCATGATAATTTGAGAGGGAGGGAAAATTTTGAGGATGCAATTGTAATTAAATGAAAAGAAATAGGAAGGGGGTAGATTTGAAATCCATAAATTGGTATCGTTAACCTGGAGCCTCCCTAAATGGATATCATCGCATGGCCAGTTTTGTACAAAATGCCAAGCCCCCCCCCCAAAAAAAATAGCTAATTTCAAATTCTTTTAATAAAATAAAAAATAGGGTCCATGTGTGAACTATTTAATTGATCCACGAACCTTCTAATGTTATCAAAGGAGGCTCCCACCCTCCATATCAATCACATTTAGTTGTAGGACGTGGGCCCTCTTCCACAACAAGATGATGTGAACATTGATGTTGTAGTTACCCATGTGGCTTCAGGTAAATCTGTAAATAGGTATTGTTACCTTGGACCATTCCTAAATAGATATTATTACATGGCCGCTTTGTACAAAAATGCCAAGGACCCCCAAAAACAACTAATTTCAAATTCTTTCAATAAAATAAAAATTAGGGTCCATTTGTGAGTTGTTTAATTGACCCAAGACCCTTCTAATGTTATAAAAGGAGGCTCCCACTCTCCATATCAATCACATTTATTCGTATATGGACTTGGTCCCTCTTCCACAATAAGAGGATCTAAACAGTCATGTTGCAGTTAGACAAGTGCCTTCACCTTCTCATCGTTGTTGTCACTCTAGGAATCAATATCCCATATTTAAGTGGAGAGAAAAATATCTCTATAACTTTAAATTTAAGTTGTTAAAAATTCATGTTAATATGACCATAACGATCTAAACTTGAAGTTATTAGAATTGCACGCTAATTTGGAAGGGAGGGAAAAATTTGAGGATGCAGTTGTAATTTCATGAAAAGACATAGGAAGGAGGTAGATTTGAAGGTCCAAGCTAGGTTTGAAATATAGAAATAGGTATCATTACCTTAGAGCCTCCCTAAATGGATATCATTACATGGCCAGTTTTGTATAAAAACCCCAAGGACCCCCCAAAACAATCAATTTCAAATTCTTTCAATAAAATAAAAAATAGGGTCCATGTGTGAGCTGTTTAATTGACCCACAACCCTTCGAATGTTATAAAAGGAGGCTCCCACCCTCCATATCAATCACATTTATTTGTAGATGGACTTGGTCCCTCTTCCACAACAAGAGGATGTGAAATTTAATGTTGCAGTTAGACAAGTGCCTTCAGGGAACATTGTTTCATTCATTTGGTAATGTCACCTTCTCATCTTTGTTATCACTCTAGGATTCAATATCCCATATTTAATTGGAGAGAAAAATATCTCTATAACTTTAAAATTAAGTTGTTAAAAACGCATGCTAATATGCCCACCACAACCAAAAATTTAAGTTATAAAAAATCCACGCTAATTTGAGAGGGAAGGAAAAATACGAGGATGCAATTGTAATTACATGAAAAGACACAGGAAGGAGTTATATTTGAAGGTCCAAGCTATATTTCAAATCATAAATTTCTATCATTACCTTGGATCATCCATAAATGAGTATCATTACATGGTCGGTTTTGTATGACAAGGACCTGAAAAAACAACTAATTTCAAATTCTTTCAATAAAATTAAAAATAGGGCCCATGTGTGGGTTGTTTAATTGAACCACGACCCTTCTAATGTTATAAAAGGAGGATCCCACCCTCCATATCAATCACATTTAGTTGTATATCGACTTGGGCCCTCTCCCACAACACGAGGATGTGAACATTGACGTTGCAGTTAGATAAGGGCCTCTCCAAGTTGGCTACTAAGAATATTTGGATGAAAATTGTAACTCGCAAAACAAAAGAAGAAAATAAAATTGCTTGAAAATATTGGAATTCCTATCTTAAAAAGATTTATGAATCCCGATATAGTAGAGATAACTTTCAAACCCTTCTTACAATGAAAGATGTTTTCTCATTAGAAGACATAGATTTTGAGGTTAAGATCTTAACAAATGGAAAGTCCAAAGACATTGAAGGCTACAAAGTGGAAATCTTAAAAATTGTAGGGCATGTCCTCATCCTGCACATCAACAAGCTCTTTAATCTAGTAGTAAAGAAAGGGTTTCCTACACCTTGGACTCAAAGCCTCATTATTCCTATTTTCAAAAGTGGTGATAAAAAAGAATCCTCTAATTATCAGAGTATTATGATTATCGCTCTCTTAGTTAAGCTATATGGTATTATCTTACAAAAGAATATCAATGAATGACTAGAAATTGAAGGTAAATAGGCTAAAGGACAACTAGGTTTTAGAAGGAATTTCTGAACCATGGACCACTTCATTATGCTTACTATCATTGCAAAGGAATGTCGTAATAATAATTCTATCCTATTTTGTTTCTTTGTGGATTTTAGAAAATCTTTTGATAGAGTGCCTAGAAATAACATGTGGAATAGGCTAGAGGAGCTCAAGGTTCATTTTGATATGAGAGCGTACGCAATAAGGTTATACAAAAAAGGCAATTTCCAATTTTAAAAATAATGAGGGGTGGACAACGGATATAAATTCTAATATTTTAGTTAAACAAGGCTGCTCCCTCTCCCCTACCATTTTTTGCATTTACATTAATAACCTAGAAAGGTGTTTAGAAGAAGCATGTTGTGTTGGTAAAATCTTAGCTAGGATAATTATCATCCTTCTACTTTATGCTGATGATATTGTTCTTATGGCAAGGAGTCCTTCTGACAACGATAAGAAATTAAGAATTATTAAATATTTTTCCTTTAACATGGGTATGATTGTTAACACCGACAAGACAAAAATTATGATTATAAAATCTACGAAAGAAACCTATGCAAATTTTATTTATGATAATATAAATCTAGAGGAAGTGACTTCTTACAAGTGTCTCAGAATTGATATTCATCACAAGCTAAATTAGAACTATAGCATTCAAAAAAGGATTAATGGAGGGTGGAAAGCTTATTTTTGTAAATCATCCAGTTTGTTCATGTGGGATAAAAATAAGTTCCTCTTTGAAACTCTTGTCATCCCTGTTATCTTATATGGTTGTGAATTATGGGGGTGCAACATTTGTAGATAATCTTGGAGGAATATTGAGAAAATCGAGAAGCGGTTTATAACTTATAAACTCAAAATTAAAATAAATGTGCCTTATCTTATTCTCCCCAGAGAACTGGGTCTTTCCCCCATTGAGAACATGGCTATGACTAGGTACGTGATGTACAAGAACATGATAAATAACATGAGAAATGAGAGACTTCCTAAAATTTGTTTAAACTAAAGTCAAAACCAACCACGCCTCATGTGGTGCTAGGGTAAAGATACCATGGCTTGGTTAAACCATTGGGGCATTGATGAAAACAACATTTTGCATAACATTGATAATGTCAAAAATATTATTACTTCTATGTTTCAAGAGGAATTGTGGTGTGAGGAAAATTTAGCGTTTAAGAGAAAATTAAGATACTATAAGGAGGTCATTAATCCTAATTTCGAAGATCATAAGTATCTTTAGGTAGTAACTGTCTCATGAAATAAAATTAATATAGCCAAAAGTAGAACGAACTCTCATAAACTCTCATGAAAAATATTTCTACAACTTTAAATTTAAGTTGTTAAAAATGCATACTAATATGACCACAACAATCAAAACTTGAAATTATTAAATTTGCATGCTAATTTGAGAGGGAGGGAAAAATTTGGGGATGCAATTGTAATTACATAAAACACACATGAAAGAGGTAGATTTGAAGGTCCAAGCTAGATTTGAAATCTATAAATATGTATTATTACTTTGGATCATCCTAAATAAATATCATTACATGGCAGTATTGCTAAATATAAATTTTATAAAAGTATATATATATAATAAAAAAATGTATCTTGAAAGTTTATATTGTTCTTCATAACAGAAAATTTATAATAATAATAAAATATAAATGATATAATATATAAATTTTAAAATTAATTTCCATAACATAAAATTTATGATAATAATAAATAGATGATGTAATATATAAATTTTAAAATTAATTTTATATAACGTTGTGAATCAAGATTTGAAAAACAAAATTATTTAAAATTTTATAAATAGTATGTATATAAAATACACTTTTATTTTATATCTCACGTGAGCATAAAAAGAATTATATTAATTTAACACACATAAAAAGTAACTTTAAATTTAAGTTATTAAAAATGCATCCTAGCCTGACCCCGCGACCATAAACAAAAACCCTTAAGCATGTTAATGTAATAGCCCCAAATATTAACATGTTCAACTACATGCATATCCAATCATCTCTTTTCATATAATAAGAAACCTTAAGATTATATGAATTAAATATGAATTTGTTTAATGTTGTGTGCTAATGAAAAGAGATGAATAGGTTATAAACCCATTTTCAATTTTATTTTAGTTATTATTATTGGCTGAATTCGATAAAACACATATTCAATCCGGCCTACCTCAGCTTCCTTGTGTTAAGGAATCTCTACACCCTATGGAGTGGTAAATGTTTTGTGATAAAAAATCCGTTGGCATGGGACACAGTTTTCGGTTCCTTTCATTGAGATTTCTACGTTGAAGTCACCTGGCTGTGGATCCGCCGTCGACAAACCAGAATCAATTAAATAAAATTTATAGTTTTAAATATATGATCGCTAATATCAACACCACATCTTGTTACACATTAACGTAATATGGTTTTTATTTTTTTATTTAGTAGATTGCACTCAAAGTCGTTAAATTCTGGCGATTTGAATGCCGGTTATTAAGCTCCCTCCGGTTCATGTTATAAATTATACACCCCTTCGAGTAATGGAGAAGATTCGGTAGCGGTGAATTAATTATGCCATAGTATTGACCATGGTGAACAGACAGTATTATGGAATTGCTATTCCATGTGCAACGGGTGAGCACAAGCTTCAATTAATGCAGAGACGGGATTCTTACACCCCTTCCCGAAAACAACCAATGTTTTTGAAAAAAATTGATATTGCTAAGGTTAGATCTCCTTTTCATTCAGGCACATAGGAATTATAAACAAGAAAAAGAGAAGATGGAATAGAGTCATAATTATCAAGCATCACTCCAGCTATTACTTTGAATAATAGTTTTTGAATAATCATGATCGAATAGAGTCATAATTATCAAGCATCACTCCAGCTATTACTTTGAATAATCATGAGGTATCATGTGTTAAGATCACAAGAAAAAGTGAGATGGAATGGAGGCCAACAACCAACTCAAAAACTTGGAAAAGTAAAAGCAAAAAAACAAAGCTAACAGGAATCCAAGCCAACCCAAAAACCAGCACAAGTAAAGCAGAAAACAACACTAAAACAGAAAAGAACCTAAAGCTTAAATGCAGTTAAATCTAAACAACTTATCAGTAGTGCAAGGACAATTCTCCTTACTCGCAGTTTTGATAAAATATAATTGTTTTGTTGACCCAAAACAATAGTTATACAATTTTATAAATTGGCCTATGAAAAGTTATAAAAGAAACATGTGTTAACATCAGAGTTAGTTGTAAGAAATTATTTGTAATACGAGAGTTTTCTAAAGTTGTTTCATATTTCTGACATTCAGAAACATCTTGAATAGGCACTAGTTTGATTTAATAATTTTTTTTTTGACATTTAGAAGCAGGTTTAATTGGTACTAATTTGACTTTTAATAATAATTATATTTTTTCTATACACCAATGATATTATTATCATGGAAAGGTATAATTTTTATTTGAAAAAACAATTAGTTTTGGAGGATTTCTATTCTAGCATGTGTATAACATTAAATACAACTAAAAAACAAGTTATGATAATTGAAATCTAAAAAAGGTCACTTACCTTAATTTTGTGTAAAAAATTACTCCATACAAATACTGTGTTTTTATTGTAATTTTAAATTTATTTTTTAATACATGGAATATAATTGTTCACAAAGTTTATTTATATTTATTGGAATTTTAATATGATAATGTTAAGAAATTTTTATTATTTTTTAAATAAATTACAATTTATAAGAAAAAAACATATTTTGAAATGCTTAAATTTTATTAAAAACAATAATAATATTTCATTTTTACTTATTTTAAAATAATTTTGTTTTATGTTTAGGTTTCCCACAACTTTTTGGCTTATCAATTTTATATATATAAGCCTTAATTACTGAGAAATAATCGAATACATTAATCCATAATTTAATTAGAAAACAACAAAGATTATAATCAAAATTACTTTTTCGAATTTATGATAATCATGTTAACACAAGAATGCTTGGAACACGAGACCTTCCATTTACAAACAATTCCATTTACCACTTGCTCTGTCCCCCACAGGCCACCTTTGTATATGGTTTATTAAGGGTTTTGTAATTGTAATACAAGCCACCTTTGTATCTCCGGTTTCAGTTAAGCTTTTACTTTTTAACATAGCATGAATCTTTGTTTTGTAGAATTTACATTTTCACTTGAGCTTTTATATCTTAACATAACATGAATCTTTGTTTTGTAGAATTTACATTTTTACTTAATCTTTTATTTTATAAGATATAGACTTACAATTTTCTTTGCAAATCACTTTTTACATTTTGTGAGTTTCTTTTGCAAATCTTGGTCTTCAACATATAATTTAGCAATTTGATCCTTATGATTTCGTATTTAATTTTATTATATTCCTATTGTTAACTACTAGAGAGACCATCTCTAGTCTATCATGAACAACATGCTTTTATTTCTGTTTCATGTCCATATTCAATTTTATGTATTCTATTAATTGAAAGGCATATATTTCTCTTAAATCTCTGAAGGAGATTCTAGATTTGCGGTAATTGTAATAATACTTATTATAATTTCACCAGAAAAACTTGAATAAGACAAAAAGTTGTGGTAACAGAGTAAGCTATCACTCTAAGAGGTCAGGTAGACCCCTATGCCAATCGTTGGGTAGATAGCTTACTCCATTATGTCTAGATTTTCCTATTTACAGTAGCAAGTTAAATGATGATCATGATTCATAACATATAAAATTCCTTGTTTTATAAGACATGATAGGTGGATGATTGTACAAATCAACTTGATCACTGACATCGCTGAATGATGGATCGCACAGAACACGTGATTAAAACAAATAAACATGATGACTGACCGGTAAATGTAGGTACATTCACATGATCTTCTCTCAAATCGCTCATACAATTCACCAGTGAAATACAGATTCAATAGGTGAAATTAGATGTGAAATATTATCATGTTTTAATAGCATTTCATCAAAGTTATCAAAGGAATGAATTAGAATATTAAATTAGATTGGGTGATTAATTTTGTTGTAAATGTTTTGGTAGTATTGCTTTTTTATATAAATTTTTATAGTAAAACTTTATTGTAGAGAGAAACATAAACTTATTTAAAGTTTATCTTCTGATTGATAATGATGCTTTGATAATTATTTTGTAGTTTAGGTGAGTGCATATTCATTTTTTTTTAATGGTTAATGTAACCATTTTGTAAATTGGCAACATTGAATTTATCAAGTATAAGCATTTTAAACCTAGCATTAAATACATTAACACTTATTTAATAAGAAACTTTGAAATTATATGAATTTGTTAATGTTATGTAAAGGAGAGGTTACAAACCAAGTAGTCATTTTTTTCAATTTTGTTTATTTATTATTGTAGTATTATATAAATGAAATTCTTTATAAATTAAAAATAAGTAATATGTATTTATTTATTTATTTAAGTGGATAATTAGAACCATATACTTGGACCATTGAAACACTTAGGTCGAAATCCTTTTAAACTTGACTTAGTGTTGTGCTGATTATTTAGGCCCACATCTTTAGCGGTCTACCAAATTGAAGAATATGAATAAGGTTTTCAGGCATATTAAAGTAAAAGGGCCAATGAATGGTTTATGAGTGCTGAAGTGACTGGATGACACTGGGGCACCTGCTCGATGGTAGTAAAAGCATATTGAAGATTACATGTTATGTTGTATTAAGGGGTTCCTAACCTGCTATTAGATAGCATAGATTAAAAAAGTTGGACTTACTCTACCTTTAGACATCATAGATTAAACAAAATAGTGGCATTAGTGCTTGGCTTCACTCTAAGTGCCTCTTCTATTAGCCTTAACATTAGTGTAGTAGTTATTCTAGCTATAGTTCAGAAGCTCTCTTCTATTAGGTGTTACGGGGGCGTTCTTATTATCCGCTGAAGTCTCGTTGATGAACTAGGAACCCCCAAAAAACTAGACTTACTCTAGACCTACTATGAGCATCGAGATAGAAAAAGGTGGCTTGGTGGATAGCATTTTAATCGTCTATATAAAAAACCCCTTTTTCTAAAATTAGACTAGACTTACTCTAGACTTACTCTGAGCACCGAGACAGAAAGAGGTGGCTTGGTGGATAGCATTTTATTCTTCTATATAAAAACCCCTTTTTCTATATAATTCAAATAATTTTTACCTTTCTCTTTAAGAGTGAGGGAATAACCTTTTTCTATATAATTCAAATAATTAAAAAAAAAGTGTATTTTTTTTCAAGAACAACAAATGTTCTTGAAAAATGGACATGCCAAATGGTTAGAACTCCTTTTCATTAGAGAACATTCGAATTATACATCAAAATGTCAGACAGATTTAAAATGTGGTTCACCATTTGTTAGAGGGCTACTCCACGGAAAATTCCAATACTTGATATTCAAATTGAATCAAGATACCAATTGATATTCAAACTGAATCAAGATAGCAAAATGTCACACATATTTAAAATGTGGTTCACCATTTGTTAGAGGGCTACTTCACGGAAAATTCCAATACCTTAATTGAAGGTATGGTCCGCTCATCAATCACAACATTTATTACAAAAGGCTTTAGAAGAGCAGCATGTCACTTACAAAAGTAGAACCTGGGTGGGGAGGGTAACATTCATTCCTCCCAACCACCCAAGCTACATCCATTTGACACATAGATAGACTGAAGAAAAACACGGAAGTCACTAGACAGACTTAGGGAAAACATGGCCCCAACCCAGGTTAGTCAAAATTATCCACCCTTGTCGTAGCTATCACATTGAATAATGATTTATAACATTTTTTGTTTACACGACGCCAATTGTATTTCGGTAAATCCACCGAGCTTGTGGATAAATCTATTCCTCCATGCAGCAAGTCCCGTCTTATTATTATTACATATTAAATCGATAGAAAATCTGAGTAAGCGTCCGTGCACGGGTCTGGCATAAGTGGCTCCACTGACAAAGCAACTAGATGTCATGGTCGGTTTTATTACTCCGTTGTCCAGAATATGTGGGAAAATCAATAGAATTAGTTCGTTCCCTAATATTCAGAATATGTGGGAAAATCAATAGAATTAGTTCGGGCCCTATTATTTTTCTAGACTATGTGAGAAAATCAATAGAATAACTTCGGGCTCTATTGTTTTACGCTCCCTATTGTGTTACTAGACGAGACCATGAAAAAAGACATCAATAACCATAATGAGGTTGAAATTATTAACATAATAATTTTCAATATTTTCATAATTTTTAATAATAATTGTGAAAATTTAATAATTTGTTACTATTAATAAATGTATATTTCTCTATCCAATAGAATTTGA
Source organism: Pseudotsuga menziesii (assembly GCA_001517045.1). Classification (NCBI taxonomy): domain Eukaryota; kingdom Viridiplantae; phylum Streptophyta; class Pinopsida; order Pinales; family Pinaceae; genus Pseudotsuga; species Pseudotsuga menziesii. The sequence continues at coordinate 335,920 of LPNX010003963.1, forward strand.
CTATATTTAAACTTATCAGCTCTAAAACTTTGTACATTTTTAATATTTTATCTTTAGTAATTTCAGTTAGCATCGTGGAATTTTCTAAAAAAATATTACTTAATTTCTTCTCATCTTCATACTTTTAATGAACATTGTAAGGTTTTCATAAAAATTTATCAAGTTTTTTCATAACTTTTCATAGTGTTTCATGATTACAGTTTATATTTTTTCATTTTGTAGAATTTTATTGAATGTAAATTTTCTCATAGATGTGACCTATACCACAAGTGTGACCTCTCACTGGAAACTAGTTGTAGAATTTGTCAATATTAGTCATGTATTGAACCACTCACATCTCATATAATACACACATTCTTGTTCACATTTTGTATCTATTTTAGTCTACCTAAAGATACTTATGTTTTCCCTAATGATAGAAATAAGAAAACCAATTCCCACTAACTTACAAATTTTCTTTATGATGTTACTAAATAAATTTGTCTCAAAATTTGTTTTTTATGCATATATGATAGTGTATTAAATTTTTTCATTGACTTTGTAAAATATTAGTAATGGAGTGTTTTTGGATTTGGTTATATATATATTATGATATGAGAGTGTATTGATAATTTTGGTGTGGGTGTGAAATAGTTCATAGTTTTGTTAGATTGAAATTGTTATCTTCTTTATTTTAATGATGGTGAAACAAAATTTAAATATTTTTTAATAGTTAATGTTGTCTTTCTTTCTATAACTTTAATTAGAATAAATAAATTGTATAATCTTTTATGGATACAAAACTGTATACATTTTTCTTATAGTGTTTGCATTAGTATGTTGGCCAAAGGGTTTCTATTAAAGTCATGTGTAGAGTGTTTTTCAAAGGACCATTTTGGGAAATTACATGGAAACAATTTCCTAACTCGGTATCTTGACACATGTTCCTTTTGATGTAGCTGGGAACTAGGACGCCATTGCTCTAGTAATAGGTGGAGGGAGGTAACTCCCAGAGAAACCGTCCCAGTACACCCCAAGATGGGTGGTCGACCATGTATACACAAGGTTTTTAAATTGGTCTAATGATGGACCCCCCTTTGTTGACACTTTATTCATGCAACCTAGGATTTAGGAATTATTTCATTGGTGAGTATAACATATACATATACCATATACATATATAGGATATCTCTCTCTATATCCTACTCCCCTATCCCTCTCTCTCCATATACATCTCCTTATCCTCTTCCACATACTACTTACCATGCCCCAATTCTCTCTCTCTCTCTCTCTCTCTCCTCATATCCTTCCCCATACAACTGATCACCCACCCCCAACCCTCTCTTTCTCTCCCTCTCTCTCTCTCCCCCCACACCCTATACCCCCCATTGTCTCAAAATTCCCTATTATTTCCTAAACCCATACTACCCTCACTCCCAACTACAATGTTTATCTATTTCTCTCCCCCAACCCTTATCCTCTCCCCTCCCCATAATCACCCACACCTTCCCCCCTCACCTATAATTATCTCTCTCTCTCTACATAGATATCTATATATCAATCTCTCTCACACATAAAAAGACACACCTATGAATCCTACAACTATCCCTAACCAACCTCTCTCTCTCACTCTCTCTATCCCACCCCCTTATCCCACTCCCCATACCACTTACCACCCCAACCCTTCTCTCTCTCTCTCTCTCTCTCTCTCTCTCTCTCTCTCTCTCCCCACCTCTCCTTAACCATTAATAACACCCTATCTCACTCTCTCCCTTCTTACTATTTTCCTTACCTATAATGCCCATTCCTCTTTCTCTCTCTCTCTCTCCACCCTAAATTTTACTAAATCCCTCTTTCAGATTATCTTTATCCTACTCCACCTACACTTGACTCCCAATCCACTCTCTCTTCCTAAAACCCCTAACAAACCCCCTCTTCTCTCTCACACACTATCAATACCCCTAATTACCCTAGATATATTACTAACACCACAAATACGCTCCATAATCCCTTATCTTCTCTCTCTTACCTCCTCCCTGGAAACCTCTATGTGTCTTTATCTCTCCTAATCCCCCTTCCCCTACCAATTACCACCAAAAATATCTCTCTCTCTCTCTCTCTCTCTCTCTCTCTCTCTTACCAACCCTTTCTTTAACTTTCTCTCTACCATACTCTTCTGTCTACACCTAACCACCACTTATGGGTCTCTCCCTCAACCCCCTAATGAACCCGTCTCTTTCTCATCCACTATAACAACCCTTAAAACCCCTCTCTCTCCTTGAAACCACTCATACTCTCCCTAAGCCACTCTATTTCACTCACTTACTTTTGCTTCCCCTAAATCCTTCTCTCTTTATCTCTCCTATCCCCCTCCCCCTACCACTTACCACCCCTCATCACTCTCTCTCTCTACTTCATCCCCATAACCCCTTTTCGCTCTAGCATTCCTAACCATCCCTAAAATCACACCCCCCCACCTTGATCTTTATCTATTTCTCTCCCATAACTTCTCTCCTCCTCATACCCCTAATACCAAAATCCTCTTTCCAATCACCCCCCTTGCTCTCTCTCTCTAATATATTCCTCGACTTACCCCTTACCCCACCCCTGTGTCTCTCCCTCAACCCCCTAATACCTCTCTCTCTCTCTCTCTCTCTCTCTCTCTCTCTCTCTCTCTTCGATACTATCACTACCCCTAACTCCCCCCTCTCTCCATAACCCTTTCCTACTCTCCTTACCCACAACCACTCTCTACCTCTCTCTCTCCTACTTTTCCTACCCGTAAAAGCCTCTCTATTTTTGTCTCTCCTAATCCCCCCTTCCCCTACAACTTATCAATATCCCTCTTTATCTCTCCTATCCCTCCACCTATTCCCCTCTCTCTCTCTCTCTATGTCCCTCTCTCACCTAATACCCCTCCTACTATAACTTACCACCCACCATCTCCTTTATCTCTCACTTTGTTTCTAATACTTTCTAACCACTTTTGCCAATCACTCTCTCCCCTACCTCTCCACGTACACTTAGGCCCCTCCCTTACCTCTCTCTCTCCAAACCCTTGAACACTCCCCTCTCTCTCTCTCACTCACGCTACCCCTAACACCCCACTTTCTCTCCCTAAACACCCTCCCCCATATCTCTCTTTCT
>LPNX010003963.1:340981-351269 GCA_001517045.1 Pseudotsuga menziesii
TTAAATCCATCTCGAACATTCTCTCTATCCTATTCCTCCACCTACCCTTAACTCCTACTCCACTATCTCTTCCTCAAACCCATAACACACCCCTCTTCTCTCACACACACTATCAATACCCCTAACTCCCCTATATATTCCTAACACCACACATACTCTTGATAATCCCTTCTCTTTCTCTCTCTTACTCCCCCTCCCGCTAAACTCCTCTCTCTCTCTCTCTCTCTCTCTCTCTCTCTCTCTCTCTCTCTCTCTTTGTCTCTCCTAATCCCCCTCCCGCTACCAATTACCACCCCACATCTCTCTCTCTCTCTATCTATCTATATCTTATCTTTTTCTCTCTACCCCAACCCTATACCTTCCCTTCTTTCTCTTATTCTTCTCTCTCTCTCCCCATGCTGTATTTTGACAACTCTTTCTTCAAATTTATCTCTACCATACTCTTACACCTATACCTAAGCACCACCTATATCTCTCTCCATAAACCCCCTAATAGACTCCCCCCCCTCTCACTCCTCTAACTTTTACTAGCCTTTTCTTTACCTTTATCTCTACCATACTTTTCCACCTACACCTAATCACCACTTATATCTCTCTCCCTCAACGACCTAAGGAACCCCTCTCTTTCTCACACACTATCACTACCCCTAATCCCCCTCTCTCTCCATAAAACTGCTCATACTTTCCCTAAGGCTCTTTATTTCACACTGTTTCTTTTCCTCCCCCTAAATCCCTCTCTCTTTATCTCTTCTATCCCCCTCCCCCTACCACTTAGCACCACCCATATCTCTCTCTCTCTAACATTCCTATATATATATACCCCACCCCTGTAGCCCCCCTTCTCTCTAACATTCCTAAGCATCCCTTAACCCACACCCCCCACCTTAATATTTATCTATTTCTCTCCCACAATTTCCCAATTCCCCTTACCGATAATCACCAACACCCTTGTTCCACTCACCTCATGACTCTCTCTCTCTCTCTCTCTCTCTCTCTCTCTCTCTCTCTCTCTCTCTCTCTCTCTCTCCCTCTCCCGCTCAACCCCTAAACAATCTCTCTCTCTCTTTCTCTCTCTCTCTCTTAGATACTATCACTATGTCTAACTCCCCCCTCTCTCCATAAACCCTTCCTACTATCCACTCCTACAACCACTCTCTACCTCTATCTCTCTCCTACTTTCCCTACCCCTAAACCCCTCTCTCTTTCTGTCTCTCCTAATTCCCCTTCCCCTACCAGTTACCATTGTCTCTCTTTATATCTATACCACCATGCTATACCCCTGAAGTATTTAACTTACCTAATCCCCTTTCAATCCCTACCCACTCCCAACACCAATATCTATCTCCACTGCCTACCCATAAACACCCACTTCACCCCACTCTCTCTTTCTCTCCTACTCCCCCTATCACTAATCCTCTCTCTCTCTATATATCTATATCTCCCACCTAATTCCCCTCCTACTATAACCTACCACCCACCATCCACCTTCTCTCTCTCTCTCTTTGTTTCTAACACCTTCTAACCCATTTTGTTAGTCACTCTCTCTCCTACCCCTCGACTTACTGCTAGGCCCCTCTCCTATCTCTCTCTCCAAACCCTTGAACACTCCCCTCTATCTCTCTCACTATAACTACACCTAATAGCCCACTCTCTCTCCATAAACCCCCCCCCCCCCACTTCTATCTTTTTCTCCTACTCCCCCTACCCTTATCCACCTACCTCTCTCCCTGTCTCTACTATTCCCCTTGCTAGTTTCCACCCACATTTCTCTCTCTCTCTCTATGTAGAAACCATATACTCCTTATTCTTTCTAAATTCCCTAATATTCCTTAAACCCATACCCCCCCCCTCCACCCATAGTGACATATATCTCTTTGTTTCCCCCAATGCCCCTCTTGATCCTTCCCCTTATAGCCCATATCGTCCCCCACCCACCCCATGACCCTCTCTCTCTCTCTACCACTTACTAACATCCTTTCTCTAACTCACAAAAACCTACTCCAATCCCTACCTTTAAATGTCCCCCCCTCTCTCTAACACTTTCTAACCCCATGTGTCCCTCTATCTCTTCAATACTCCTCCACTTATAGTTAATTCCCACCTATATGTCTCTCTTTAAACCCCCTAACACCCCCTCTATCTCATTATCACTATTCCTAACCCCCCACTCTCTCTCTCTAAACAAAATCCCACTTCCTTTCTTTCTCTCTAACTCCCCCTACCGCTCTCTCTCTCTCTCCCTATTGCACTTAACACCCTTATAAATCTCTCTCTCTCTCCCAATCCTATCACCCCCTTCTCTCTAAATCTATTAATATTCCCTAAACCCTTACCCAAAAACCCCATACCATGATCTCTCTCTCTCTCTCTCTCTCTCTCTCTCTCTCTCTCTCTCCCCCCCAACCCCTCCTCCTCCCCCTAATCCCCCCTCTAGCTACTTTGATATATATATCTTTATATCCTCCAAAACTCCTCCTCTCCCTACCATTAATAACACACACCATCCTTCCCTCACTTAATAAATATTAATATTTCTCTCACACACAAAAACACAACTCTCTACTCCTCTACTTACCACCAAACCCCAACCCTCTCTCTCTTGAAACCCCATAACGCCCACTCCCCCCTATTCGCACACACATATAGACACACCTGCTAATCATCCCCGTAACTCTAATCCAACTCCTCTCTCTCTATCCCTTACTAACCCCTAGTATCAAGCTCTCACCCTATACTCCCCCTACCTCTAACACTCGTTCCTCTCTATCTCTCTCTCTCTGCCCACGACTTTTACTAATTCCCTCTATAAATTTCTCTCTACCCTACTCCTCCATCTATAGCTAACCACACTCTCTCTCTCAACCCCCTAACACCACCCCAACTCTCTCTCACACATTATCAATACCCCTAACCCCCCTCTCTTTGACTAACACCACTCATAGTCTTCATATTCCCTTCTCTTTATCTCTCTTAATCCCCCTCCCACTAAATCCCCCTCTCTCTTTGTATCTCCTAATCTATATCTATCCCCCTATCACTTACCATTCTCTCTCTCTCTCTCTCTCTCTCTCTCTCTCTTTATTTACATGTCTCTCTCTCCTTCTCTCTCTCTCTACCATAACTTTTACTAATCCCCTCTCTAAATTTATCTATACCTTACTCCTCCAGCTAGACCTAACCACCACCCATATCTCTCTTAATGAACCCTATAACACCCCCTTATATCTCTCATACATTATCTCTACACCTAACTGCCCCTCTGTCTCTTACATTATCGCTACCCCTAACCACCCCTCTATATTCCTAACACCAATCATACTCTCCCTAAACCCCTCTCTTCCCCACTCTTACTCTATATCCCCCTAAACCCCACTCTTTCTCTTTTTCTCCTAATCCTCCTCCCCTTACCGATTACCACCCCCATCTCTCTCTCTCTCTCTCTCTCTCTCTCTCTCTCTCTCTCTCTCTTTCTCTCTCTCTCCCCCACACCCCCTAACATCCATGCTTTCTCTTAGACACTATCACTACCCCTAACCACATCCACTCTCTCTTTAACCCCCCCTCTTATTCTCCCTAACCATAACTAATCTCTATGTCTCTCTCTCTCTCCTACTCGACCTACCACTAAACACATCTCTTTATCTTTGTCTCCTAATAATCCATCCCGTACAACTTATTACCCTCCCTCTCTCTCTCTCTCTCTCTCTCTACCACTACCCTATACTACCATCCTCTCCAACTTCCCTAATGCTCAGTAAATCCCTACCCCTCCCCCAAGACCAATATCTATTTTTTTCTTACCCTTCTCATAACTAAGATCTCCACCCTCTCTCTCCATTTCTCCTATCTCCCAACTCTTAACCCTTTCTCCTCTCTCTCTCTCTCTCTCTCTCTCTCTCTCTCTCTCTCACCTAATCCCCCTACCCATATAAATTACCACCCTATTGGAAGTCAGCCACAACCCCTTCATTTCTCATTAGGATGAAGGGAAATCGACTCTCTTTTGTAATTTACCTATCTAAATTATAAAAGAGTGCCTTCGGAATCTTTGATTCTGAAGGTACTCTCAATTGGAGAAGAGTAAGATGACATATTAAGAGTTGATGAAAACATTTTGGTAATTAGCAGCTGTCAGTTTCATAAGTCAGTTTCATGAATTTTTATATAATCAATTTTATCATTAAAGTTAAATCTATTTGATTATATATTATTTAAGAAACTTAAAGGGATAGTATGCTAAATGGGAATCAATGAAATACATTTTCAGTTTATTTGAAGCTGGATATGGATGAGGTATTATGAGTTCTAAACTCCTAGAACTAAAGGTAACTTATTAAATCAAAACTCTTATTAAACCTAATGTTCATATTTCATATGTAATAGCTTACCATGACTTTGTAAAGATTGTATATATGTAGTTAAATAAATAAAGGTGTATTATATGGGAAATTTTCATATATTATAGTTTTATAACTTAGTATCCTATCAAATTCGATGTAGGATATTAATCGATGGGATTTTTGAAAAGTTTTAAAACTAGATCTATGAAGTTTTATGTATATACATAGTATAAATATTAAATCAGATCATTAGTTAGTTTCCATGCAAAACATTTGGTATATGATTTCGATACTATATCGCCTTGAACGCTACCACCTTTCATGCTCAAATTGGAGAAGACCATTAATTGACAGAGTTTACGAGAGCCATGTGTCAAATTAATAACGCCTGTCACTTCGATCGCTGAGTTGGAATAGAGATGTGGCTTGCACCTCATAATTAACTAACAGCTGTGAATATATTGATGATTCGTATCAGCAGGATTTAATGTTGATAACCATTTCATTTTATAATGATGTACGAGTTCATCATGACCACTGTGCATAATCAATGCCTTGATTTACGATCTATCAATCACACGATCCCTGATATGTCGAACTGGTTAAATTTTACTGTTAGTCGTGGCTAAACATGCATGTATCATAAAAAAACATTGGCTATAGTACTCATCATTGCTAGGTTCGGCTAAAAATGGCCAAGTCCAGAAACCTCATATATGTCAGATTCAAAGCATGTGAATTTTTCCCATCATGTCATACACTTGGATACCTATCCCCTCCCTCTTCACATCGCCATTCAGTCCATTTCGAAACTAATATAGTGTTGAGGAGGTTATGGCTCTGTTGAACCATTTCGAAATCTCAGGTTCAGAGCTCATAGAAGCAGATGAGAAGGTCGCTTTTCTATTTGAGAAAGTTGGGTGGGGGCAGTTCTTTAAGTGTTTGATGGTCATAACGTAGAGGTGACCAAACTGTTTGCCTTGAATTTAGAAGACGACATTGTGTGGATCGGGGGTTTTAAGTTCATTATTAACGATGAAAAAATCGCAGAGGCGACAAAGCTCCCACAAATTGGAGAACGCTGGTTCAAAGGTAGTAAGGTTAATAAAAAGAAGTGTTTATCCTTGTTTCTTCCATTACCAGATAATGCAAAACTGAAGATAGGAGTCTCTGTCAAGTTCCTAAAGCCTGAATGACGAGCCTTTTACAAAATTTTGGTCAGGTATGTGTCCTGCGATGGATGTTTTTCTCACCTTCACTACTACCATCTAAGACTCCTATTAGCATTAAAGGGATGTAGGCTTAATCTACCATTTTATCTATGGAAAAGTTTGAAAAAGATGTCGCATGCAGTTCAAAGTTTCGATAACCCTGACAGAAGTTTATTTCATCATGGTTTAGTCAAAATCATATTATAGCATCAACTGTCCTTGAAGAGTAAATCATGGGATGAATTCTTAACCAAATGTCATTTGGGGCCGACTCAATATTGGCCGAACCCCTCTCCAAAAACCCGTAGGAAACGGAAGACTATTGCTAAGCCTGAGGGCAATAATGTTCCTGAGACCGAGTCAGAGGGTAAAGGACTCAAGGAAGCCAATCTACCCATAAACGATGGTATCAGTAATGGCAATGTTGATAATATAGTTCCCTATTTCTCTGAAGCAGTCTTGAACCGACCCCCATCTGATAAATGTCATGGTACTACTGCAAAAACAAAGGACAGGTTAATCAAAAGAAAAGATATTAATACTGTTCATTGTAAAAATCTATCCGAGCCAAATAATCCTTATGAACATAGCAGGGATTCTATGCATAAACTAGATCATATAGCACATGTATGCTGCGATAGAAGAGGGCTTGATTCAGAAAATATGGTGTTTTCGAGGAGGGTTACTAGGAGCATGAAACCTACAATTCCAGTTCCTATTGCTAATCGACAGGATACTCAGCCTGCAGTCGTCCATATTGAGGACAACGTTCCATCGTCAGTCCCTGACACTATTCATATAAATGATCCCACTCTTATAAAGGATAATAGTGCCAAATTGGGTAAGGCCGAGGTTGCTCCATCTTGTATGGAAACCTATATTTCTGACCCTGAACCATCTTTTATCAGTCCTCAGTCATTTGGTCAAAACATTGATAACCCTAATCCTCATCAGGCAGCTAATTCAGGTCATGAAAATGAATAAGAAACTCTTCAGCAAGTTCTAGACAAGGCATATCAGACCAAGATTACATAAATGAAAGATGAACTTAAACATTGTCAATCTAATGCAGCATTGATAGAGAAAGAAAATAGGACATTTAGAGAGGAGTTGTTGAATTGGATTAGCAGGTGGAAAGAAATGAATATAAAAAAGAATCAATATAAAAGGGCAAAAAAGTCAATAATAGGTATGAATCAGCATCTGCTTGAACTAATAGAAAAACAAAAATGAGATATTATCAAGCTTAGAGCCAAATTAGTTGAATCCCGAAGAGTAGTCGATCTTCAAAATAGAACTTGACGGTTATTCTCATTTTTCAAAGAACAACGGTTGTTTCATTGTCAAACAGGTAATAAATATTTTTGTTATGCATGCCTGTAAAATCACAGATTTTATAGGCACACATTTAATTTCTAGTTTATTTTGTTATATCTGTTTAAATTGGTTTTTAATGAGATGCTTTGTTTGTTTAAACACAGGTGGATATGTCTTCGCTCCTCTCAACAGTTTCAGGACGATTTTAATATGATGATTGGAAGACGTGGCTGTTCATTGGAGACTGGAACTTCAATAATAGCCATGAATTTACCAAGTACCTTTAAACCAGCAAACATTCAAGCTAGTCGTTTTTTTGTTATAGTAACAGGTGTTTGATCAAAAGAGATTCGATTCTCTTTGATAGTTATAGGAACCCTATAATGTTGCATGTAGCATTGGTGGGAAAACTGAATAAAAAACAATTGATAGTATTATATAAGTCAGTAATTTTGATGAATAAGGAGGAGTGATGGAAGAGAGACATACTTGAAATATATTTTTTTACTTGTTTTATTTCATAACTGAAGTTGGATCTTTGGATGTGGGATGCAACTGAAAATATCCAGGTTGATATCATCACTAGTATTGTTTTGGATATACTTTATATGTCAGTATATTATCTTCTATTTTAATATTAATATAGTATGCTTTTTTATACTTGTGTTTAATTATAATTTTCACTCTGTCAACTCAATATTATGTTTGAATTAATATATCATTGTGACTGAATTTATTAGTATTTTTACTATAAATTCAAGATATAAGGATATACATTTCTATCTATTAGCTATCGTTTGTATATTTATAGTGATTTCATACTAGACATCATCTTTTATTCAAATAGTTATGTTGATGATTAGTTATTAATTGATTATATACTTCAGAAAATTGAAGTAATTATTTATTTTCAGTTTCTCTGATAAGTGATGTTATAACAGAATAGTTTAATGTGTATGGCTTAAATAATTTTTTTTTTAGATCATACAATTTATATTTATGTTCATCTTTTATTAATTAATAATTAATATAGTATTTAGATACGCTCTCAGCTGAGATAGGATAGATAGGATAGTTAAGATAGTTCATATTAAGTTTTATGTTAGTATATTTCAGTTAACAGCTGTTAAATCAATTTATGTAATTTTTAGCATAATTTTAATAGTCTTTATATCCAGAAAAACTCTTCAAAAATCGGAGTCTTTCCTTAAGAAAGCAATTATAAGACAATTTAGATAGTTGAAACTAATCATAGGATTCATTTAGGTAGAAATATCATTAGGATAGGGTAGATTTTGCTGATTTTAATTTCTCCTTAAGAGAAAAATCAGCTGGTAGCAGGACCATAACCTGCGAGGTTTTGCTATTCCAAACACACTGGACGTTGCTTTAAGCTGATTGTGTGGGATTAACCTCCTTGTTGGCCTAGGTCAGAAAATTAGGCCAACAAATGGTGCTAGAAGGAGGGCCTGTTAATGAGTAATGGCAGGTGAAACTAATGAAACATTTCCAACCAGCCAACAACTTCCAGAAGTCAGTAGATCACCATTTTTAGAAACTGTTAGGAACATTATCGAGCGTGATACTGTCACCTCTCCCTTTACTCCTGCACAAAGCACTCGAACTTTAGAAGAATCAAGAAATATTCTTACATGATCATACGCTAATCAGCTTGGTATATCTCTAATAGATTATGGTCTACCTAGACAGCAGCGACATAATCCACAATTGACCATAGTTACACAAGATTTGGAAGTAGCTGATAGTACTCCCCACCATCAGGTTGAAAGACATCAAAGGTAGACTACTCAAACAAATACTGCTAGAAGACTAATTGCAGGAGGTGGTTTTGATCAGCCGCCTTCTCCTCCTGAATCACCACCTGATAGTCCAAGACCATCCGACTCAGGAAGTTCTTCAAGTTCTGAAAGAATTCCAATGGAAGGAAATGTACCTATAGGAGGAGGAGGCAATCCTCCACCTAATCCACCAAATACACAAATCCCTTGGCTAAGAACAGCTACTGTAGCAGTCCCTGGTATACAGCATCCTTTTCCTAAACACTCAGATAAACTCCTCCCTAAGTTTAACCCAGATGACAAAGAACCTGCAGAGGTACATGTTGATAAATTCATGTTGGCTGTTCAAACCTTGAACATTCAGTATGAAGATGTATTTTTTCGATTGTTTCCTCTAACATTCGAAGGAAGAGCTTCTACCTGGTATTTTTCGTTAGTACAGGGATCAATCACAAACTGGGGGGAATTTAATAAAGCCTTTCTAGATATATTCAGGGAAGACAAAACACCCGCTCTTTTAGCCCTAGAGTTATCTAGGATTAAAATGGAGCCTAAAGAAAGAATCAAATATTTCAATCAAAGTTTTCTGACATTAAAAAACAAAATTCCAATTGCTTCTCAACCTCCCGAGGATATAATTATTGAAAATTATACATCAGCTTTACCAAAATATTCTGGGATGTTCGTTAAGAGAGCTGGAAAAACAACATTAGTAGAAACGTTTGAGGAAGCCATTAAAGTCGAGAAGGATTCTATGTCCTATGAACCAGATAGAAGTGGGAAATCTGATTCTTTTTCTCGTAGGAAGACTGAAAATCTCAATTTAGAAAAGGACAAATCATTTGACATAGAACAGCTGCAAAATGCTATTAGAACATTAACCAATGAAGTTGTAGGGTTAAAGAAAACCAATTCTGAAGCTTCTCCTTCTAGGGGATATTTCAGAAACCAGTTTAGACAAAACCCGAATACAAATAATAAAAATACACCACCTGACATAGCAGCAAATGAAGAGATTTTTAACAAAATTTGAGTTGTTTTATCTTTGTCTGAAACTCCTTCTAGTCAAGAAATAACTGAAAAAGAAGAAGAAGAGGAATCAGAAAATGATGAAGAATCAAAGGAATCTCAACAAGTTAACGGTCATTTCTGGGACAGTCTTGTGAAACAACATGAGAGTAAAAGTCCGCCTACAGGACAACATGCATACAATACTCATAGTAGGACATTTGCAAATACCCCCAGAGCTTCATCAAGTTCTACTACAAATAATGACAACAATAATTCACAACCTAACAAACAGACTCAATCTGGAAAACAAATCCAATCAACCAAAGGTATCCAAGCTATTCAAAATGCTCCAAAATTAGAGTTACAATATGATATAATTGAATATTTAAAGAAGACTCATGCAAACATTAGTATGTACGATCTTCTTCAAATCTACCCTATGCCTAATAGTCATGTTATAAATCCAGCCATGAGTTCTATTATTCCCAATGCAAAACAAAATGTTGCTGCAGGGTGATTCCATGAAGATGGGTAACACTTTTTGGCCAAATTTGGCGATGAAAACCTGATTTTTTACTCATGTGCTAGATAGAAGCCCTCAAAATGCATA
>LPNX010003980.1:0-73755 GCA_001517045.1 Pseudotsuga menziesii
AAAAAAAAATCTTTCAAGCGAATTCATTTGAAAACACAAACTAACCTTGCACGTTTAAAATCCGAACTATGTAGATCTAGAAATGGATTCTTCACCAGCAGGAGATGGAAATAATAAACAGCTCCAACAATCACCCGAAAACAGTGCTGCAACAATGGCAAGTGTGAATAAAATCTCGTTAAGGCCTTCGTTTTTATAGAACTCTTAGACGTCGCTATAGCGACGGAAAACATTGACTTAAGCGCCCTGGGTCAACTAAAAAGCCAAAAAATGTCAATGCCTTAAGTCAGCTTGACATTGCCGTCGCTATAGTGACGTGGGTCCGTGGATACAACGATGATGAAGGATTAGGGCGTCGATATAGCGACGGCGGAGATTACTAATGTCGATACAGCGACGGCAAGTTCATTTTGCTTCCGATTTCACACCAAAAAGTATGAAACGTGGAAAACCTCCGTGGAAAAATCCGCGCTTTTGTATTAGTGTTTGTACCTGCCTGTGCTCTGTCTGCCCAATAGATGACTGCCCGAGAGGAAGAAGGGGCTGACGGTGAGTAAGAGAATCCTGTTCGGATGCTTCCCGAAGAGCTTACAGGCTGCCCGTGGAAGAGAGTAGCTTCCTGTGGAGAGGAGGAAGCCCTAGGGTGACGCCCTAACCCTACCCTTTTGCTGGCTGTGAAAGAGAGGAAGGATACCCTAGCAGTTTAAGGTAGTTGCTGATGGAAGAAGTGATGATGATGCCCTAGCTAGCAATTTTCCATGCTAGGGCACATCAATCAAGAATGTACTCACACTGTTGCAAATAAACCAACGAAGATATTTTATGGAGCAGTCACTTGTCTTTTGGATGAAGTGTGTAAATGAAATGAACTTGATCTTCATTTATAAGCTTTGAGTCCCTTGGATGTGGGCCATACACAAAAGAATAAAATAATAGGGTTTTATTCTTTTACCCTTTTGAAATTTTCTTTAAGGTACTAATGACCTTTTTATATTTTCACTTTGATTCCTTAGTGGTCCAAGGGTCCTTATGTATTTTTGAATTTTACCTTTTAGCCTTCTTCGAGTGCCCTGTGGTCAATGCAAGTGGTCATAGGGTCCTTTATACCCCCTGAAAGTACATCATCATAAATACGGAGAATTACTAATGCTTTTATCTCAAACTCCTTGTGCCACCAAGATCGGGTACTAGGTGTCTTAACCAAGGGCAGCTAATCCTTGAAGAAGGTCACAAAGCCCACAGATTGAGGGTAGGAGTGCATCACATACATAGACCTGATCTAGGACTTATAGTGATGTCCTGGTAACTGACCAGGTGCCTCAGCCCTAGGCTGCATCATTTGACTCAAGGTCAAATTCTTGGTAACTGACCAAGCGCCTCCATTCTCCTGGAGAATGGCCCTCAGCCCTAGGATGAGTCCCCTAGTCCTAGACTGGTTCCACATCCTGGTACTTTCCAGATGTCTCCATTCAAAGAATGGATACTCAACTCAAGGTTGAGTTCCCCTAGTGTTGAATTGGTTCCACATTTTGGTAGTCGACGAGATGTCTCCATTCAAAGAATGGATACTCAACTCGAGGCTGAGTTCCCTTGGTACTGGGCTGGTTCCACATCCTAGTACTCGACCATATGTTTCCATTCAAAGAATGGCTACTCAGCTCGAGGATGAGTTCCCCCAGTGCTGGACTGGTTCCACATCCTGGCACTCGACTAGATGTCTCCATTCTCCAAGAGAATGGCTCTCGATGCTGCCTAGGAAAAAATAACATGATTGTGGGACTGGATGGCCTCTTCTCTTTTGACAACAAAATAAATCATTGTGGGGGACTTTAACATGGTTGAGTGGGATGGTGATATGTCTAGAGGTAGGGGCCTGACAATGAGTGGAATGGAGAACCAAGCTTGGTGTAGGTGTAAGGATTCATTACAATTTTTTTACCCCAATTGGAAAAAAAGGGGTTAGACTATGGTGGTTGGTGCTTAGGAGAGAAGGTCATTGATTGAAGATGTTGAGAGGCCTTTGAAAACCAAACTCGTGTATGACTTGTTGGGAAATCTGAGGTGAGGGACTTTGAGGAGTAGAGTGCAAGATAGGGTTACCTCTCTCTCCTAGACGTAGAATCATCAAAGGTCCCAACTTTCTGTATAAAAGAGACTAGATGAAAGATGACCTCGATGCAAACAGGGTGGACTCCATACCATGCTTGAATAATGGGTTGGAAAACTGTGCACTTGCATTGGTGGATTATGTGCCCAAGGATAAATGTTCTCTCCATTTGGGCCTAGTCTTTTTATATCAACCTCAGTCCCCAAATCTCTGAACCATACAGGACCATGGGTTTAATAATTGTTTCTAGGAGGTGCTACTTGTTTATATGGCATGGGTGATTTGATGATTAGTTGTGGTTTGTGATCATATCACAAACATTGTTCTTGAGATGAGATTTATGGTTTCCCCATATATCATTGGTCAAATATCTTGTTAGTATGTTCAAATGGTTTATGTTCCTAGTTGAGATGGTGTCAGACGTGTTAGTAGTGTGATATTTCTTACCCTCATTAACACTTAGAATGTTTACTTATATGCTGATATGATTTCATGGTGTGTTACTTTATGCTTGTATAGTGATTTATAACACTTAAAGCTGTTACTCATGACGTAACCTAAATTTGGTGTCATCATCATTTTGCCTTAGAAGTGTATCATTTCGAAGGCTAAGTTGCACCCTGGTGAAGTAAGTGAGTGTTTTTCCCATTTCATAACATTTCACCTAGCCACTTTTGATTTCACTAGCCATTTCATCCACCCCCCCCTCTCCCCATTTCCCCCTTTGTAAGTGATCTATCTTAAATAATTATTTGAGGTTTCATAACTATTCCCATGTATGAATGCCTCAATAAAGCTAAAAGAGTCTACTACGCTAAGGTCAATGTTGCTAAATTAATTTCGAAAAATATTTAGGAGATATTCCCCCTTACAAAAAATCAGGTCCCCTATGTCCAAGGTTATCGAAGTCAAATCTAAAGTAAAAGGACTAAGCCAATGAAAATGCTAAGAAATGCAGATAAATAAAAAATAAAGTGAAAAGGGATTGTGGAAAAAGGGCACAAGGATGGGTGAACATGACAACACTTCCTTACAAGGCACACATGTGGAAGAAATATCTTAAGCCCTAGCTCTCAAAAGTTAAGAGTAGACCTATCACCCTTAGATACGATGATGGATAATTTGCAAAGATCCCTTTCTTTCCCTAAGTACATGTTCACTTCATTACCCTCTCTTATCTTAGGAATCTAGGTTGTGCACCTTGGCTGAGGACTTTCACATGTAATAAGGTTTAATATAGGTCACACCAATGTTAGACTAGGTGAGTAAAAGTAGGATAAGTCATTGAGTTGTTAGAATGGTGTAATTGTAACTTATTTCATATATTATCTTTATATTTGTGTACATTTCCTAAGTTAAATGTGGGCTAACCCCTTGGCACTTGAGCGCTCTACTATATTTGCATGGTATGTCACTTGTCATGGCATCTTATGATGGTGACTAGGTAATTTATGTGGAGTGCTATTACTCCCTTCAGAGATGTTATTCCTCTGTTTAGAGATGTCCTTGATGTAATTGGTCATGTAAAAGTCATGAGGTAAAACCTTCATTGTAAGTCAGGTCAATATTACCCAAAAAAGTGTTTTTTAAATGTTATTTTGAGTCTTCCTAGGTAGGTCGGCCCTAAGTAGAGGACTAGGCCGAACTAGTTAGGTAATTAGGTCACTGAGTTGCTAAGTATAAATAGGTGAGGCACCTCCCTCATCTGTACACATCTCACACTCAAGCAATTGCGCAAGAGAGAGAGAGAGAAACAATCTATTGGGGAGAGAAAGTTGCCAGTCTTGTTCTTTGGGTCTTACACTATACTTGGTCGAATTCTATATTGAGGACGTTTTGCTCAGTTTTCTCTCCCACGAGGGTTTTCCAAAATAATTCTATGTGTTCTTTTGTGTTGTTGTGCTTGTCTTTATTTCAGTGATCTTATTTCATATGGTTATGATGTTATGATGCTAAATGTTTTAAGATCTTGTATGACAATTAAAATTCTAACATGGTATCAAAGCCACCCTGAAAGAAGTCTTTGTGCATTCATAACACTGCTACTTCTGCAATCGACGGAGATTAGGGATTCATGCTTGAAACCCTAGAAGGAAAAATATAGTCACCTTGGAATTTTCACTATAACTCTCTGTTGGTCAAGGTACACGAGTTGAAACTTGGACAGGTCGAAGATGAAATGTTGATGTACCTTGTGTGTGAGTTTCAACCTCAGATTCATTGTAATTTAAGAGATACGAAGCTTCCAAACAAGGTTTTCAACCTCTTCCAGAATTCAATCTTAAACATGTGACCTAGGGTGAAATTATATATATTGGGATAGGAAGATCAAAATTGAATTTCCTAAGATGTTCCAAAAAAAGGGCTCAGATTGTAGTTTCTCTGGTGCGAGTTTTAGAACTCAAAGTTGAAACAGTGACGTGGCAATCCGTACAAGTTTGTTATACTTAACTAGTCCATAAAAAGGTCACATTGGGAAACTTAGCATAAGTTCCATTTGGTGAATCCAATATTTCTCTAACCTATGGGGTTGGACAAAAGACATATCATACTACCTCAAGATGAAGTTTCATACCTTTAGAAGCATAAATTTTGGAGATACATCAGAATTAATACTAGACTATTCAACAAAAGAAATTAAAGAAACTAGGGATTCCAGTTCTGAGCACTTCTCTCCATAGATCAGTTGAAAAAGGAGAACCACCTAACTCTCCCTAGGAGGGCGCATCTTTTTGTGGAAGCGATTTCCAGTTTTGTGGATTTTCAATTTTTGACCTAACATTGTTGTAGGGAAAACTAAGGCATCATATATTTTGCAGTTTTGTCCACAGATTTGGGAAAATGAGTATACTGCTCAACTCTCCTTGAGGGGGTGCATCTGTCTATCCAATTAGATTTGCAATTCACCAAAGTTGAAAGATTAGGGTTTCTCTATCAAACCCTAGGTTGACCAGAAGTAGTCTTCCAGAAAAGCATTGAAGCACACATCTAGTTGAAGCACTCTCATTGGTAAGTTCTATTCTCTCTATTTCCATTTAAGGTTCTTACCTTTATCAAGATGACAAAAAATACCAAGCTTGAGGACACGCTTGAAGGAGCTGAGAACTTCCAGGCATGGAAGTATAGAGTGCTTCTCATACTACAAGATCATGGCTTGGAGAACTATGTCAAAGAATAATTCGTAGATCCAGAGATAGATGAGGACAATGACAAGCATAAGAAGGAATTAGTCAAAACAAAGAGGATTGTTTCCATCTCCCTTACATACCATTGGATCTCACATGTATCATCCTTGAAGGCTCTCAAGAAGATGTTCGATGCTTTGACAAGCATGCATGAAGAAAATAATATCAACATGAATATCCTTTAGGATTCAGCTCAACTGTGTGTAGATGCAGATATTAGAAAGCATCCAATCTTACTTCACAAGGGTCTCCCAGATCAAGGAACAACTAGAAGCTATTGGAGACAATGTCAAAGAAGTGGAAATGGAGATGACAACCTTGAATGGTCTCCCAATCTTTTATTCAAGGAATTTGTTCTAGAAGGAAGTTCACCTATGGGAGGAATGCACGCACAGAGAAGTTTGATTGATAGCAAGAGAAGAGAAGATGGGTGAAGATGATGATCAAACCCTAACAACTCGTGCTAATAAGAGAAATAACAAGAAGGAAGAACATTCTTGCAAGAATACAAGATTTTAAAAGGACCTCTCACAGCTTTGATGTTTCACTCGTGATGAGAAATGGCACTTTGTGAAAGAATGGCCTAAGAAGAAAGAATGAAAGGATGCTATGATCGAGGAGTACGAGTCGATCAGAATGATGTCTAGGATATGGTTCAGAGAATTGAAGGGAGGTTTGTGGTGTCTTCCAGGTGGATCTGCTAGATCAAGCATGTAGCAGATGGCAACATCGATAAATACAAAGCAAAGTTCGTGGTTTCTCTAAAAAACGAGGGAGTTGATTATGACAAGAAATTTTGCTATAATGGCCAGACACACTTCTTCATTGGTGGATATTGCACTAGATAGATGGTGTAATGGAAATATAAGGGAAGATTGAGTAACCTAGAAGACTCGAGACTTTATACAGAGAACCACATATGCGCATAAGGATTTGTACAAGCTCAAAAGGCACCCATGGGATAGCACACACATTTACATGAGGAGCTTGAGGATCACCTAGAGTGATGGAGATCTCAACCTTTGCTATAAGGTTGAATATGGAAGCCTACAGAGGACGAGAAGCTCATACATGGGTGCAAGAGAAACTTGCAACAAAGTTTGAGATGGAGGATCTTGATATCCAATGACCTTGAGAGATGACATAAATGGATACATAGAAGATCAACAACAAAGGAGGCTACCAATCACTCCAGTGCAACATCCTCCAGTGTAGAGAGTATAAGACGCATAGGGAGGATGGTGCTCCCCTTCAGAGGGAGTGACTACAATAGATCTTAGAGTTCCAGAATATTGACATTGTTACGGGGATTGGAGGTGTGGTAGAATCCAGAGGAGATTTTCTTTAAACAAGGGAAATATGTAGTCGAAATTTTGAAGAGGTTCGACATGTTGGATTGCAAGGCTATAACTACAACGATTGCATCAAACTTGAAGTTTCTATGTGATCCTATTTTAGAGACATTTGATGCCACAATCTACAGGCAGATGATTGGTTCATTGATGTATTTGACGATCACGAGACCAGATACTTGCTTTTACAGTGATCACTTTTGAACTAGTACATGGTAACATGATTGCGACAAAAGATGTGATGAGGTACCTATAGGGTACATTGGATTATGGCCTCATATATGCATCTGATAGTGAGATCAAATTACACAGATATGCAGATTCAGATTGGGCAGGAAGTGCTAAAGACAAAAAGAGCACTTCAGGATGTTTTAGTTTGGCATCAGGTATGATCTCAAGGTTGAGAAGCAAGCAAGGGAAGACTCCTCAAGTGATGAGGAATATGTACTTTGATCCAGAAGGATTCAAACCATGAAGACGAAGATCATGGTCTCATCCATTTCAACATTAGATAAGAAGGGATGAATTTGTGAATGAAGAAGAAGGGACACTTATATTCAACATCAATACACAGTTCCATGTGATCTATGGTCAACCTTGTCGATCATAAACAAGATAGGCACAAAATCAGACAATGAAGTAGAACAAGTTGTTAGAGACTCCAGTAATTCTTGCAAGGAGACAAAATATCAAAAGGGAGTCTACCAAACAAACAAAGAGAAGTATTTGAATTATCATTTCCTATATATGTAGTTGCTTAAATGATATTGTTCAGTTGTGTACATATTTATTTTTCTAGATTTAGGAAATGTATTATGCATGTTAGAGTGTTTGCATTAATGAAGAATATACTACTAATATGCATGTGATGGGTAAGTAGACTGTGGTGCTGTACAACATTCTATTGCTAGTTATCTAGAATTAAACCTCTTTGGTGACATGTTGGGAGTAGTGCACACTCTTAATAATGTTCTAGTAGAGATGGAAGACATCTAAAAAGTTGATGTATGTATATGGGATATGGATGAATGTTGTGTTAGCTAAAATAATTGCATGACTGTATGACACATGTCTCTATGTATAAGAATTTGTCATTTTTTTTCCTTGGGAAAAAATCATAATTTTATATCTTCCGTAGAGAAACAAAATTACATTTTTGTATTTTGAGAAATATAAACTAAGAAATTTCCACAGTATGAGCTGAAGAAAACATACCCATAACATACATAGCAACCAAATAAAACAGTAAAATAACTGTCATATCAGCGTGATCACCTAGATCACTGTCTCTAATAGTTTCAATCCCAATACTGTCCAAAAAATAAAGCAGCCCCATAGTAGTAATCAGTTGCAAAAAACCATCTATCAAGTCCAACAACATATGCAACCCAAGAAATAAGACTGTCCAAAAGATATATCAGCAAAAAAACTGGCTGCCCATATCAGCTCGATAATGAACCCTGTCACATAAAACAACATGTAAATATTCGTTCCCAGATAGGTTGTATTTTGGAAACTCCACCAGACATAAAAACAATAAAGTGTTATTGAGGAGCTGCATCCTCAATGAAAAGCCGGTGAAAGTACTCATAAAATGAGTTGTTTAACCGTTCCTTAATCTTCCATTGGCCCGTAGCCAACTGGAGCCTTGCCTTCGATGCAAATTCCGCTTGGTAGTTGTTTTCCATGTAAACATGTTCGCATGAAAAAGAAACATATGAGTATATAACTGCCAGAATGGATAATAGAATGTTCTCAAGTCTCAAATCTCTGTAAAGTTGAATCCTCTTGATCCAATTTATCACATTTAGCAAATCACCATAAAATTTTAATGTTCTGCAACCTTTCTCTACTGCAAAAATGAGTAGTAGTTTTAAGCTTAAGAGTTCCACAAAAATGTTGCTACCCTCTCCTAGCCCCGTCATCAATTCAAAAGAGTGATTTTCAGATAAATAGAGTATCGCCCCCCCCACAAAGATTGTTTTGAGATGCTCCATCAAAAAAACCCCACGATGTAGTTCTATCAAAATCTAGTGCCAAAACCTCCCGCTGCTTTTTCACCTTGATGTGTGGTGGAAAAGCATGAATAATCCCACATGCCAAGCTAACAATGATTCATGGCGCACACAATTTTCCATTGAAGATAATGTTATTTTTGTCCAACCAAACCCCCCATGTCACCAACAAAGGTAGAGCTTTCATGACATCCAACGATTCTATCCTCCTCCAGCTCTCCCATGCCAAAAGAATCGAAGCCCCTTCCCACTTGCACTCCCGACCCAATCCCAAAGTCTTCACACATTCCTTCTGTTTGAACCGCGGGCGACGTTGGGCAGCTGAGGTATTGCTTAGCCTGGCTTCGGCTGGCGTGCGGGCCGTAGGATCTTACCTGCTTCTCTTGTCAAGGGTTTGGCTTGGAGAGCAGGCTTCAGGATGATGTGTTATTCTTCCTCCTGTTAATACGACAACGTTGGTGTATCGATCACAGTCAGAATAGGTTAGTAGCTAATTGCGATTGACAGGGAACTTTTATTACCAGGGTAATTACAAAACTCATTTCACCTTTTCCCTGGTTAGTTGTTTTTACTGCCAGTTTTCACTTTTCCTTGGGGAAAATGGAGGATGAGGAGCTGGTGGATTACTCCATGGACCCCCTGAAGGAGGGTAGTTTTAGTCTTTCAGCAGGTGAAGTTTCTCAGGCTGATGTGGAGGCTCCCCTCTATTGGGGAGAGGGTTTCTATGCCACATCCTCACCTGCTGCTGCGATTGAGGGCTTCTCTTCGTAATTTTTTTTTCTCCTTTGTCGTCGGAGGAACCTTTTGTGTTATCAGAGGTTATCATGGAGGGTTTTGGGTCGATTGGGATCTTGGAGGAACGGAATGCTCTGGATGGCGTCCTGGAGGGGAGCGAACAGATAGCAGGTGACAGATTTTCTGCAGGTGATGGCCGTGAGGGTGTCCATGTGGTGGGTAACCAGGGGAAGAGGTTTGTGGAATACATCGCCAGAGATTGTGGTTGGGACTCATAGATCGGTGAATCCCGTCGGTGGTTTGGATACTTCCTTGCAAGGTGGATCTTATCCCAGGCATAACAATTCAGACGGCAGGGTCGGCAGCAAGGGTGCGTCTAAATGGAAAAAATATTGGTTGAAGAAGAGGCAAATGGGATACAACTACATGCTTGGGGAGGATATTGGTTGGGGTCAACTGGAACATATGGAAAATTTCTCTGTGGTGGGGTGTTATAAGGAAAAATTGCTTGCTATAGGTGATTGAAAAATGGGCTGAAACTTGTTGGTCGGAGGCAATAGGGGAGGTGCCGGAATTGGAGGGACTCACCCGGGGTTGGTTTTCCTTTAATTTCAAACAACAGGAACATGTGCAGTGGGTTTTGGAAAGAAACTGGTCCTTAGATCAAAATCCTGTGTGGTAAAAACCATGGATCCTATCCTTTGATGCTAGTAGGGAGCGGGTGGATGTGCTACCTCTCTGGGTTCGAATCCTGGAGCTGCCGAGGAAATACTGGACTGAGGAACACTTTTACAACATAGGTAACATTTTGGGGACTTTCTTGGAAGCGGATTTAACCTACAAGATTACAAAACATCATCGGGTGGCTCGTATTTTGGTGAATATAAACATCCAGGAGGGTTTAGCTGAATATATTCAGTTGTCTTGGGGAGAGACACATTTTAATCAGTGGTTGGATTATGAAAATGTACCCTTTAGGTGTCGGCGGTGCCATGCTTATGGTCATCCGGCGGTCGATTGCAGTCTAGGGGTGCACACTCTCAATGGACGTGGAAATCATCGAGGAACAAAAGGGTTTGGCTCTGAAGGCAGGGGTACTGTTCCATCGCCCTCTGGCTCACTGGTGTTACACAAAGTCTTTGGAGCGACTGTTAGTGATCCTGTGGAGGAGATTTCGACATCCTTTCCTGTGATTGAAGTGAAAAACCCAGAAGGGTGGTTCTGTGCACGGGGTTTCCCCTCCGGGTACCTCTTATTTCACCCTTTCTCCATCCATAAATTTATCTACTAGTTATTTAAATTTGTCAGGGATGGATTGGATGGAAAAATTAAAAAATCTCACAATTACTCACCAACCTTTAGAGATATCCACACTTGTCTCTGCTGCAAATATTGAGGAACATGTTTCACCTATGGTTTTGGATACATGTGAGGAGGGGTCCCGGTCTCCCCTTTCCTTGCAGGAGTCATCAGAATCAGGGTATTTTCTGAGGTCTTGCAAGAAAGGGGGTTTGGAGGGTTTGGGGAAAACTATTTACCCATCCTCTCGTGGGAGAGACTGAAAATCTGTGTTTGCAAAAGCTCAGTCTAGAGCACAGAAGGATTTATGGGAAGGAAAACAACAGTCGATTGAATGGGCACTTAGAGCAGTGAATGCCCAGAAGAAGGGTTGCAGATGAAGGTCATGTCCTTCAACTGTCGGGGTCTGGCTGGTCCCCAGAAAAGATCAGTGCTTCGGAGGGTGGTAGATTTGGAACACCTTGATATTGTTTTGTTGCAGGAAAATTTAGGGGTAGGTGATGTGGTAAAAAGCAAGTTGGAAAGTTCGTTCCTGAGATGGAAGTTCGAGAGGTTGGATGTTCATGGACGCTCTAGGGGGTTAGCCATGGGATGGAATGCTAGAATGGCTAGGGTTATGAATATATGGGGAATGGAGTCTGTTATCGGCATGGATTTTCAGGATCTGGATCATGGGGAGCCAGTCAATGTTTTTAATGTCTATGGGCCGTACCTGAACATGATCTCATTTTGGGATAATTTGTTTAATAATTATGTATTGAAGGGTGATATGGTGATCATTGGGGGGGATTTAAACTTTTCCCTGGGGAAGGTCGTGGTTTGGGGGCCACATGCCCGCTCTGATATGCTGACGGAATATTTCACTCATAAGCTGGTTGAGAGGAACTGGATGGATATTAACCTACTAGTATATGAATTTGTCATTATTAATATGTTTTGTATATTATGAAATGTTTCTAATCATGCAATTGAATTTGACTTGTAGGAAAGATTGCGTGCAGTCACCTACAAGAGAAGAATGATGAAAAACAAGTGACAAAGAACAAGTTGATGATGTTTTGACTAAGCCTTTGTCTTGTATAAAGTTTGAATACTTTCGAGACAAGATTGGTGTAGTTCGAAAGGACCTCGCTTGTAAGATAGAGTGATGATGATGATATGGTTTCCTATTGCAGTGGTGTGGAAGCTCTGTTTAGGATTGGTATGCCAGCCTGATAAGGCCTGGTTGATCCCATTGGGATTGGTATATCAGTGCTGGTAAGTCATATTTGATACTAGGGGGATTGGTATGTATGGCTAGGCTTGGTTGGTTCGAAAGAATTGGTAATCCAGAAAAGGCATGTTTGGTCCCTAGGTAGGTCGATATGTTTGGCTCGGATTGTTTGGTCTGAAAGGATTAGTAATCCAAACAAGGCATGTTGGATCTACTAGAGTGCCCACGGTGATGCTGCTTCAGATGATGATGATGATGTTGTACCAACATTCATTTGATGCTGTTGATGCTATACCGACATTCATTTGCTGCTACTGATGATGTTGTACCAGCATTGATTTGCTAATGATGATGATGTTGTACCAACATTCATTTGTTGTTGCTACTGCTGATGTTCCAACATTTACATGCTGCTGATGTTCTAGCATTTACATGATGATGATGATGTCCCAGTATTTACATACTGATGATGATGTTCCAGTATTCACATACCACTGATGTTCCAGATGGTGATGATGATTTTCCAGTATTTACATACCGATGATGATGCTCATGATGATGATAATTTTATGTGATGATGATTTTATACGATGATGATGTCCTGTAATGATGATCCATGAGGATGATGTTACGCGATGATGATGTTCCATGTAGATGCTGATGAAGATGTGCCATGCTGATGAAAATGTCCCATGGTGATGCTGATGCTAATGATGATGTTCCAGATATATAATGTTGTTGTTCCAAAACTTCCTATGACATATAGATTCACCAATCAGTTGTTCAGTTGTTTTTGTTGTTGATGTTGTAGAAAACCTTCCTTGTTAAGAGGGAGTGTTAAAGAAATGTAACTTCATAAGATATTCTATTGTACCTTTTATTGTATTATTATTATTCCTCTCTTTAGAGATGTTATTCCTCCATTCGAAGATGTCCTTGATGTAATTGGTCATGTAAAAGTCATGAGGTAAAACCTTCGTTGTAAGTTGGGTCAATAGTACCCACAAAAGTATTTTATAAATGTTATTTTGAGTCTTCCTAGGTAGGCCGACCCTAATTAGAGGACTAGGTTGACCTAGTTAGGCAATTAAGCCACTCACTTGATGAGCATGAATAGGTGAGTTTTCTCCCTCATTTGTACACATCTCACACTCAAGAAATTGCACAAGAGAGAGAGAGAAACAGTCTACTGGGGAGAGGAAGTTTCTAGTCTTGTTCTTGAGGTCTTACACTCTACTTGGTCAAATTCTATGCTGAGGAAGTTTTGCTGGGTTTTCTTCCCCACGAGGGCTTCCCAAGATAAATATCTATGTTCTTTTGTGTTTCCGTGCTTGTCTTTCTTTCAACGATCCTATTGCATATGGTTATAATGTTATGATGCTAAATGTTTTAAGATCTTGTATAACCATTAAAATTATAAATTTTTTTTTTTTAATCCTGGGAAACCCAATAGGGAGAAAAACCAACCAAATTTTCTTGGAAGAAATTAGTCCAATTCAAGTACAATACCAACCATGAAGAGAAACCCTAGCATACAAAAATTTCACCCTTCTTTACATGAAACCCCAACAAGGGTAGCGAACCTATAGAAGACAATAAGAGAACCCCAAAAATTACTTATTGTAAATTTTCTATGCCCTCTTTGAAAGTACACACCAATGTAGCATCGAAGATATGTGATGATGAGTGATTAAATCAGGAGGCTGAGCACTTCATTTATATTCTTCAGTTCACTTGAATTTAACTTGTTGGTGCTGACTTGTCTTTTTGCTAGGGCAGACTTGTTCTTTCTTCTAGGTCGACTTGTCTTTTTGTCTTCAATCTTCTTTGGAACTTCTTCAATGCTATCTAATACTTCTTCAATGGTTGACTTGATTTCTTGGTTATTTCTTCATCATAGAAAAGTTTTCCTTGTTGATGATCATCCCCTCACATACATGTCTATTCACCCATAAAGATCTAATGTTGATTTGACACACACTAAGAAGTACCAGACACTTCTTAGAGCCTATGTCAAATTCAACATTAGATTAGAATTTGTATATATTCCACAAAGGGATAAAACCCCCATATCAAATAAACACGTCCACTCACTCTAATATAGAATATATCACTCTATCATGGAGCACTCCCTCACAAAATATGCATCGTTACCTCTATCCTTATTCACTCTTAGTCAACACACATGACTAATCAATGCTAAGAATCTTGAGCCTTATTCACTCTTAGTCAACACACATGAAAATCAAGGCTACGTCAAGGCCATTGTCCATTATCCCTTGGTCAATTCACATGACCCCTTTGGGATAATGTTTGCTTGATGCTGCAACCTGGAGAAACATCAACACCCCCTCTCAGCGAGGGAAACATTCTACATCATGACAAACATCACACTTTGTGAGAATGTCCATAATCAACATCATGACGTATTCACACTTAGTCAAATGTCATGACTAAGTAAGGCTATGCATCTATAGAACAATCATGGTGTCTAGGCCATTAATCTCACGTGAATGTCTGCCACTCGTCTGTAGAACCATCATGGTGTCTGGGTTATTCACCTCACGTGAATGTCTGCCATTCATCTATAGAACCATCATGGTATTTGGGACATTCACCACTAGCCATATGGTTCAATATCCAAGGGTGAATGTCTACCGAATGCTGCTCATCCATTCACCACTAGCTATATGACTCAGGCTCCAAGGGAGAATGTCTTCCCAATGCTTCTCATCCATCAACACTCCCTCTCACTGAGGGGGATATTCTCCATCACACCAAGCTTGTCGGTGAAGTATACAAACTTTGCCTTGGAAGGGGCTTGGTGAGAATGTGAGTTATTTTCTCGTTTGTGGATATGCATTGGAGCTTCACTGCTCCTTTCTGCACCATGTCTCAGATGAAGTGATATTTGATATCAATATGCTTCAACCTGTCATGAAATATTGTATTTTCTGAAAGCTTGAAACAACTTTGATTATGACAATGTATCAAGATCGTCTCTAGCTCCTAATCAAATAGTCTTGCAAGAATCTTCTGAAGCCACAATACTTCACGTATTGTGACAATGGATACATAATACTTCGGTTCTGCTGTACTGAGTGTGGCAGAAGTCTTCTTGTTGATAAACCAAGATATCATGGTTTATCCCAAGCAGAAGCAGCAACCCGAGGTGCTCTTTCTTTCCACTGCACTCCCTACCCAGTCATATTATGCATAATCCTACAGCCTTACTTCACCACGTGAGACATATATCAAACCATATATAACTATACCACATAGGTAGCTCAAAACATGCTTTGCCGCAACCCAATGTACATGCCTTGTGTTAACCATAAACAAGCTCAGGGTGTTCACTGCAAAAAAATATTTGGGCTAGTGTTAACTAGATACATTGAGGATTCGATTAGCTGCATGTATATCGTGGGATCCACCAAATTTGAATATGAAGTGAAATCACTCAGCTTCTTTAGATTTGCCTCCATAGGTGTAGTCATGGAAATTTAGCCCATCATATCGAATCTCTTCAGGTTCTCAACCGTGTACTTCCCCTAACCGAGGAAGGAAGATCTCATCTGGTGTTTGTCGCACCTCTAATCCCAAGAAATAATACATCATCCCAAGATCCTTCATCTCGATTTTTGAATCCAAGTCCTTATTGAGGGAGGTATTAGGGCACCTTATTTATCGTCAACAAATTGTATTGTAGCTACTCCCTCTGTGCTGAAACACCCTACTCCATCTGCACCTGAGTATTCTGCTTCGCCTGCAACTTAGTATCCTGCACTGAAGCAATCTGTTTCCTCCTGCATTGTTGATCCCTGTTTATCCATTGGTGTCATCTCTCACCAAGTGGGTCTACTGAGACGTGCCTCCTGCTCCTTCAAGAACATTGAATATCATCCATGACTCTTTCTAAGCCTGCAAATTGGCTAACTCCAGATCCTATATAATGTGTCATCTCAGATGCTAATCTAGATTGCATGCTAGATATTATGGATCCACTTGGAACTTAGTATTGAATTTCCCTCAGGTCTTGTCACTATCTCTCACACATCATTCTTCATGATGGACTCATACTCCATCATGGCATCCTTCCAAATCTGCTGGCCTGCTACTTCCTCATAACTGGAAGGCTCAAAATAAATGACGTGACTCATCAATGCCATATAACATGAGAACCTATGAAGTCTTTTGTTCTCCCTGAAAGTACCATTGGAAGCTGCATGCCTTTTTGTATCTTGCAAAGTGTCACAAAACCATGTTGGCATCTTCTTGATCCCTGCAACATCTCTAGGTAGATCCACTAGCTCTGCTGGCTCTACTGAACCCTCTTGATAGTCTAAAGAATGAATAACTATACTAGAGGGAACTGTACCCTCATCCTTGGAGCATCCTGCTCCTCACTATCAATCTCCATGTGAAACCCTTTAGAATTCTCTTAAGGCTACCTTCTCATCAAAAGTAACATCCCGACTAACCTCAATCTGAAATTGTCCTGGAATGTAGATCCCGTAGGCCTTCGAAGTCTGGTTGTATCTCACAAGAGTACCCTTCTTTCCAGAAGGTTGTAACTTAGTTCTCTTCTTCTTTGACACATGGGTGTATACTGGACAATCAAAGATCCTCAAGTGACTGACCTTTGGATTCACTCTTGTGAATGTCTGCTCAGGAGTCTTGTTCCCAATATCCGGCGAGGACTCTTATTTTGAGCATAAACTGCGGTATTGGATGTCTTTTCCCATAAGAACATGGCTAGATCCTTATCATGGATCATCACCTTCATAGCCTTCATAATGGACATGTTCTGCAATACATGACATAATTGTCCACAAGAGTTAACCAATAACATTTAAATAGTTATTCTATTTGTTACGCTGCTCCTGTACCCAATGCACTTTCAGGTGTACCGCATGGAGAGAGAGCCAAAATTTTCGACCAGGAGGGGTTTTATTGAGTAATGGTGGTCATGTATGTGACCTTTGGTTCATCATTTATGGGTACTATGGATTAATGGCATTGTTGATTGCCCTTTACTGGGGTTTTTTACCTCAGGGTTTGTGTCTAGGGCTCCTAAGGGTTAACCATCGGGTCACATGGCCCCATACCTTGTTTACATGCTCTAGTGGCCTTTATTTCAGCTATGAGACATTTGTCTCCCTTCATGGCCACTTAAGACACCCTCCTGGCCCCTCAGCTTGCTGGCACCTGCTCTGCTTGGCCTTATCTCTTCAGAGGAAGACATCCTCCATGCTAGACCTTTTTGATTCTTTAAGGAGGGCGTTGAGGGGTTTTATAACATTCTTGGGGTTAGATGGGGTAAAAATCCCTCCCTCCAACTCATTCCAGCCTTTCATTCAAAGTGATTCACTTATTTGAGAGTATTTTGGTGCCTAGTGGTACAAATAACCTAGGTAGCCTACCTTGAACCTACCTTAGGCCATCTTTTATTATTTTTTTGTTACGCCGATAGGCGCTCTACAGCCCAGTATGGGGGAGATCTTGTAACGTTACGTAACGTTATTTTTATTAATAATTTTTTTTTAATTATAGGCCAAAATAAATGTCGGCCACAAAAACAATCTAATATGGGGGAGATGTTGTAATCTTCCTACCTGACAAAACAATAAAAAAGTAAAAATTNAATGGTTGGCCTTGCACATGGTTTTAAAACTATGTGCAAGGCCTTATAAACAACACATGGTTTTATTGTACATGGTTTAGGAGGGCCTTGCACATGGTCAAGGCCTCCTAAATAACCCATGGTTTTATTGTACATGGTTTAGGAGGGACTTGCAAATAGTTTTAAGAACATGTGCAAGGCCTCCTAAACAACCCATGGTTGTAGGAGGGCCTTGCATATGGTTTCAAAACCATGTATGGGAAAATGTTGTAATGTTCATTCCTAACAAAATAAAATATAATAATAAATATTATATGTTAGTCATAAATAATATTAATATATTAATAATAAAAATATTATTTGTGGACCTTAAATAAAAAAATTTGTCTTTGGTTTGAATCAAATCAATGGATACCTAAGAAGAGGTTTGCACCTAGAGACATTTGATCCATCTCGGCGCTTGATAGAGCCTAGGATTTGGATCTACGCTGGCTTTAATTTTAAGTTGACATTTTATAATTTCAAATTGATATGTTTTAAGGCATGTAGGCCAAAATATTTTGTAAAAAGTGAGTGTGAGATCATTGCGCTGAGAGGCGCTCTACAACCCAGTATGGGGGAGATCTTGTAACGTTACATAACATTATGTAACGTTACAAGACTAACAAAATAATAAAAAATAAAAAATTTAATTATTCGCCAAAGTAAATGTTGGAAAAAAAAAACCTAATATGAGGGAGATCTTGTAATGTTTGTTACTAATAAAATAATACATTTTTTTTTAAATTATCGACCAAAATATATGTCCCCACAAAAACAACTTAACAAAACAATAAAAAAGTAAAAATTTAATTATCTGCACAAAAAAAATGCGGGTAAGAAAAAATACACAATATGGGGGAGATGTTGTAATGTTCCTACCTAAAAAAATAATAAAAAATAAAAATTGAATTATCCGTAAAACCATGTGCAAGATCTTCTAAACAACCCATGGTTTTCTTGTTCATGGTTTAGGAGGACTTTGCACATGGTTTTAAAACCTTGTGCAAGGCCTCCTAAACAACCCATGGTTTTATTGTACATGGTTTATGAGGGCTTGCAAATGGTTTTAATACCATGTGCAAGGCTTCCTAAACAACCCATGGTTTTATTGTACATGGTTTAGGAGGGCTTGCAAATGGTTTTAATACCATGTGCAAGGCTTCATAAACAACCCATGGTTTAAGGAGGGCCTTGCATATGGTTTTAAAACCATGTATGGGGAGATGTTGTAATGTTAGTTTCTAACAAAATAAAAAATAATAAAAAATATTATATGTAAGCCATAAATAATATTAAATATTAATAATAAAAATATTATATGTGGGCTTTCAATTAAAAGATATGTGTTTTGGTTTGAATCAAATCAATGGTTATATATAGGACACACCAAAGTTGATAGCTCATTGAGTGCAATACCTAAGAATATGTTTGCACCTCCAGATATTTGATCCCTCTCGGCGCTTGATAGAGCCCAGGATTTGGATCTACGCTGGTATAAATAAATCTCCTCAATTTCATTTAAAAAACAAGACTCATGTGATAACACACTATGCATTTGTTTTACCCTTACTAGGGCTCTTTGGAGAGATGCACCCTTCTTGAGGAGGTTTTTCTGGGTTAATGCAAGTTTTTTCTAGCAATTCTTTGGTGAAATTATTTGCAAGGTGATGTTTTGATTTGTTGGCTAAACACGAGCACTTGGAAGTGAGGATTCTTATCTCTTTGTTTGACTGTTGGTGGATGTGCATGTTCGTGACTAAATGTTAGCCTTAGTGATGCATTTTTTTTTGTAGAATAAGCCATTTCCAACCTTCTTTTCAACATAGAAAGTTGAGGCGTATGCACGTGAGGGTTCTCTAGGTTTTCCCCTTAGTGTTCTAGGCTAGTTGCTTGACCTAGGATCTCTTCGTTTCTAAGTTATCCATATTCCCTAGATGCCCTGGGCTGGGTAGGGATTTTGCTAGGGTTAGTATTCCTTTGTTTTCACAACTTTACTTCTCCCAATCCTAGTCAATAGGGTTGGTAGATTAGGGTAATTTTAGGTCTGCAATTTTATGTTAAAAACCCTAAAAATCATAAATTTGTTTTTTCACTTTAGGGTCTCCCTAAAATTTCGGCCCTCTCTTCTACAATTTCGCCATGCCCTATTTGTCCCTACAGACCATAGGGAAATTTTTTTGGAAGCCCTAAAAATTAAAAAAATCCTAAAACTTAATTTATGCCCTTAAAAAGGGCCCTAAAACAATCGCAATCTTGCTGTAAAACCCTAGACCTACCTTTACTCGCCCATCCACGACTTACTTCAAGCTCTCACCCACTATAAGGGCTTCCCTTATAGTGGTATCCCTCCCTTTACTAGGTCTGCTGTACCTTTCCTTTGGCATTTGTCCTAACCCTGTACACAACCACATAAGCATTAGTTAATGGGTTACATAACTGTTGGTTCAAAACACCATTGAAGGTGGACCACCAACAACATAATTCATGCATTTTTTTTTATCAATTTGTATATCACACTTGTTGAAGTATGATCATTGTCTACTAGTGTCTACCGCTGGTTGTTTCTGCTGTTATTCAGACCTTGTATATGCCGCCACATACGAAGTCTTGAACTGATTTTTCTATCTCATGACTAACATAGGGTTAGTATAAAAGGCATACAAGTCATACACTATTACATGAATACAAATCAATAATGCTGGTTAAAGGGTTGACAAATAACACGTTTAGATTAAAATATATTGGCTTTTGTTGGTTATTATTATATATACACTTCGTTGATGGCTTATTCTAAACTATGAAAACTAATGATATTGCTGCTAACTTTCACTTCAGATCGTGTTTCACATTTTCCTCAAAGGTATATTGTTACCGGTTAAAATGGAAGTCAAAGCCACCAGTACGCATATGAGAGGAAAAGTGACCAGTGTCACCTTAGTCACTAGTCACCAACTTCTTCGGAAGCCTAAGCCTCCTAGGGGAGAGCCCTATTTCGACTTTGCAAAGACACTAAGAAAAAGTGTTCTCTTTCGAGATTGTTAGTTACCGGTTCCTAATGGAGTATGAAAAGGTGAATATGAGGAGTTGTTGTTATAGTGGCGATGTGTCCAAATGTTATCCAACAAAACCTATGTGTAATCAAGTGCAAGTACAATCATTTGTCGCAGGCCAAAACTTAAGTGCAACAGTATTTGTAGTAAGATGGATAGTTATCCAAGTACATCATGAAGTTTTAACAATAATTCAGGGCAGCAGTAGTCATTATCATTAATATTCCCACTTCGAAGACAAAGTTGCATCGTAGCAATATAATCACCCAAAGGTATGCACTATTTTTTAAATGTAAATGACAGGGTGCATGTACAAATATCATGTAACACATTAGTATAGTAGCATGACTATGTGCAAGTGAATAACAACAGTAAGTATTCAATCATTCATTATAGCAGCATTGGACATGAGTATTAGGATAAGTCATAGCAGTAGTACCATTATCATTATCACAAGAAATAAACACTATTTGTAATGTGTTAAGGTCTAGTTCTCATATGAGTATGCGACATGTACACCAATGTGCATCTAGTCACTTACACAGACACATTTTACAACAACATTATACTAGCATAGACAAGTATTTAACTTGTGTCTATTTAAGCAATTTTCCAATAACCAACATAGACTGAAACAAGTATGTGTATATGTGCTAACATTGTGTATTATGACAACAGTACTAACGGTTACACCAGCAGTACATATCAGTAGTGTAAAATTGCATTCATGGAGGCATTCAACATTGATTCCAAATGCATCTTAGATAATCCAATTTGGTGCTTGTAATGGTTAACATAAAGTCTGAGATAAATGTGTATTTTTGCAGACTAAGTGTAACATTCAGTGCAACAATCAAGATAAAGTTCCAGTGCATTATATCAAGTGAAAACACACATTACATTTGTTATCAACATCTATTAACCTCTTGTTTGTGCATGTGTAGGTTAGAAGGTTTAGGTAACAGGGGGTGCCACTGTAAAAGGAAGACCTAAGGTAAGGGTTTGAGTTGTCACAAATGGAGACTTGAGAGGTGAAGAGAGAGAGGACTAGGGCAGCAGGGAGGGTAAAAGGATACTAGGGATTTTAGGGCAGAATTAGGACTGTTTTAGGGCCTTTTAAGGAAGATTATGAGATTTCTGCAATTTTTGGATTTTTAAGGTTCCCTATAACTCCGTCTTTGGATTTTTAGGGATTTAGATGGCAGGGAAAATTTATAGGGAAGATGGTCGAAATTTTAGGGAGGCAAAAAAATGCAATTTTTTTTTGATTTTTAGGGTTTTCAACATAAAATTGCAGACCTATTTATAACCCTAATTTTACCATGAGAATGCAAATTTATAGATGCAAAATGCAATCTATCTAACCCTATTGACTAGGTTTTGGAAGAGAGGGAGGTTTGTGACCTAGGGAGCAAAACCCTAGCACAATCTTACCCTAACCTAGAGCATCTAAGGAGTGAATAATTAGCCTCTAGAGAAGATTAACCTAGGTTTACAACTAACCCCTACAGCCATAAAGTTCTAACCCTAGAAGTACTCCTAAATGGACGTACTTCCACAACCAAGGTGCCTAAAGTTGACAAAGATCTAGCCAAGACAAAATGAAACCCTAAATGCTACCACTCAATCCATAAATATACATAATTCATCAACATGTAGCAAAGAGAGATCAAGATGCAAACCCTAGATAACTCCTTATGCATTTGTTAAGCAAACAAATCTAGTATCACCTTAGAAAGAGCGTTGAACCAAAGAAACTCCAAGCATTGATCATCAAACCCAAAAATATTTCTTCCTCAAGAGGAGCGCATCACATCCAAAGATCCCTAGAAGGGTAGACAAGTAACATCATGTTTTAACCCATAAGTTCTAATTTACAAATGAAAATGAGGAGATCTATTTATATGATCTCACACTCATTTTTTAAAATGTGCAGGCCTACATGCCTCAAAATAAGCCAATTTCAAATTATAAAATGTCAACTGAAAATTAAAAGAAAATAATAATAAAATATAGCCTAAGGTAGGCTACCTGGGGTATTCGTATCCCCCGGTGTCAAAACACGCTCAAATAAGCAAATCACTCCGAACGAAAGGTTGGAGTGAGCTGGAGGGAGGGCGTTATACCCCATATAACCCCTAGAATGCTATAAAATCCATCAACACCCTCCTCAAAGCATGAAAAGGACTAGCATGGAGGGTAGCTTTCCTCTGGGGAAATAAGGCCAGGGAGAGCAAGGACCCACTGACTGAAGAGTCAAGAGGGTGTCCAAAGTGGTTGCGAATGAATACGAGAGTCTTGTGTCTAAAGTAGAGGCCACCGGAGTGTGCAAGTAGGATATGGAGCCATGAGACCCAGTGGTCAACCCTTAGGGGTCCTGGACACCAACCTTGAGGTTAAAAACCCCTTTAAATGGAAGTCAATAGTTCCATTAAGCCATAGTACCCTTAAAGGAAGACCAAAGGGCCTAACCACACGGGGACTTCACTTAGTGAACCTCTCACATAGCACGTACGATTGTGGGATATTAAAGAATACGCTTAATTTCCAGAGATATTGAACCAAACTCTTTTTGTTGAAACCCCCTCCCAATACTAAAAACCTCATCCCCACCCCTTTTTATACCTCAATCCTTATAAACCACCCTACCCACCCCCACCTTAAACCCCTCATCCCCCCAATACCTGCAATATATTGGTTCAATTTTAGATAATTTTAAAACCCACAATATGAACTAACGTGATAGGATATTGGTCACTCGTGCCTAACCATGACCACCATTGCTCAATAACACCCCTCATGGTCGAAAAATTGGCCCTCTCTCCCCGGGGTACACCTGAAGGTGCGCTGGGTACAAGTGCAACGTAATAGTATACTAAATGTTTACTACATAGGCAACCATTTAATGTCGAATGGTTAGGTACTTTTTACACCAATACTATTGTAATAGCATTGCTGTCACATATATAGTAGCTAGGCTACTTTTTGTTCCTGAGCAGTTCTTTGAGCCAACCCTTTTACTACGAGATTAGTAGATGATGAGGCACCAGTTGATGATCTCCCACTTTTAGCAGATCTAGAGTATCCAGATTGACTAGTTCTATGCCATGAATGAGCCTCATGACCCCAAATTTGATGACTGAGTTAGCAATTTCTTCATTGTAAAACCCTAGTTTAATCATGGTGTGGATCTCAAGGAAAAATCCCCACCATCGATTTAGCATGTTGTATTTGGACAAGTAAATTAGATGCCGACGGTGTTTTATGCTAGCTAGGCACATTATAATTTTACATCATGTAACTATGCAATTAATAAAATATACCACAACCGGCTATGTCAATGCGACCGTTGAAGAGAAGGGGCATGATCTCACAAGGATAAGGGTGGGGGAAACCATTTAAACCTTTGGGCCAATGGAGAAAAGCCAAAGGTCAAAGGGAAAACCCATAAAGCTGTCAACTACCCTTGTTGTCTTTTGTGCCTAGTCATTTAGGCAGTGGTTAAGAAATTAATGCATGGGGATGGGAAAAGTATGAGAGTCAAATTCGAATTTGGGGAGCCACCCATTTTGGAAAAGTGTGTATTTGACTTGTTGGGAAAGTAAATGCTTGGAAAAGCATGCCCAATCTATTACTCACCCACACCATTTCATTTTTCACCATTCCCATGGAGGTTGGGCACTCTCATGTAGGTGAAGCTTGTTGAGCTCCTTCCCTCACAATTTATGCAGTTAATCTCATTGCCATGACTGGGAAACCAGATTTTGTTGTGTTCAATGGATGGGAAAAGAGACCCAATATTTTGGGGGTTTAAGGGGATGTTTTTCCATCTACTCATGCGGTTGAGTTTGCTGGGGGTTTTTCCTCCATGATTTTGTGGTTTTCCTCATTGACCCATGCCCAGAATTCGTCCATTTGGGTTGCTCAGTGGTTACGGAGCCAAGTCTTCATGATTTGGGAGCTTGGGGAGGTTGCTTTTTCCCCCATGTTTCCCATAAACGTTTTATGATTTCGGATCTGTGATTTGGGGATTTATGGTGGTCATTTTTTCCCTTGAAATTCCCATGGGTGATTTGTGAAACCGTGTTTGCTTTCAGAGGTATTTTTTCCCTTTCACTGAATTGTTTTTGGTTGAAAAACATTTTCCTTTCATGCCCAACACGTGCATTTTGCTGTTATGTGCATCCCTGTGTTGGCTTGGCTGAGTAAGTCCAAGAAACCCATATGTTAATTGGGTTGCTTGGTTGAGTAAGTCCAAGGAACCTATATGTTAGATGGGTGACTGAGTTGGGTTGTGATTGGTTGTCTTGGATGACTTGTTGTTCCCTTGTTCCTTGTGGAATCATGCCCAACTCGGGGGTGGTAGCATTGCTGAGAGATTGATGAGCACGCTGGCCTATGGTTGGGTGGAACGACGCAGTGACATAACTAGTTGCAGGAGGCATCAAGCTTTAGTTCAATATAAGTATTCTTGTGCTTTCTAACTTTTGCAACTGTAATTGTTTTACGGATGACAATATGAACAATGTTGAAATGTGTTGAATGTATGTGATTGCTTCCGCTGTTTATTTATTGATGATTAGGCATTTGCATTTGTGTATGCTTCATTATTCAATGCATTTGTAAATTATCATGTTCATGGGGCTAGATTTCCCGGTTCCACAATGTTGGTCGCGTCCTCTCCGCGGTCAGAGGGGAGGGGACGTGACATTCATGACCCAGAGCATACATGGTTATAATAACCATGATATGTAGCAACAACCATTAGAGGAAATTTGAGGTCTAAAATGGGCCTCCTAAGCAAAATAATAAAATAATAGTTAAAATAATAAAATAATATTTATTAATTTTGGAGGAAGAAAGAAAAAAAATTCTTTTTTTGTTCGTATTTTCAACATATCTCCCTGTGTTTTTACTCAAATTTTGAATGGGAGGGCTCGTTGGATGTGGAATTTAATTATGCATCCAACGAGTACCCACATGGCATACTTTTGATGGACCCCACTACCCAAAACACAAGAAATACCTGGAAAAATGTGATATGGGAGATATGTTGAAAATACGAACAAAAAAAAGTAGTTTTTTCAATGACAAATATGTCAAGTAAACCATTATGGTTTACTCATTTGATTGAAATTCTATTGGTTCTTGAATTCCAACTCACAGGAATTTACTGTTGGCTTATTTTCTTATAAGGCCTGTTTTAGACCCCAAATTTTCTCTAATGGGTTTTTCCAGTGATCTTCAGATTGGTTTCAAATCTAGTGCATGCATATGACCCAAGTGATATTATGGTTTGTGCATCTGGATTTTGATGTTGCTCTGTTACCTATTTTAACAGTGACACTCGGTTGATTTTGATTATATGTTGACAATTCTTTATCTTGGTTTACTTGGAATGTAAAGTATAAATGACCTACCTGTTTTGGACCGAGAGATTCTTTTGTATACTCATTGGCCTTGCCATACTCCTAGTATGGATTTGTTCCTTTCCCTTTAGGGACATAGCTTGCTAGTCTTGGCATCATTTTCACTGTTCCCGTCCATACGTTGCCTTCTATGTTGATTGATTATCCTTGACTTGTAACTTGACTAGTAACATATGAGATTTCCCCCACCTTCACCTCTATGTTGGAATAGGTATCCATGTATAAATTGTGTCTTGGTGTTAGTTTATGTGATATTTATCACAAGGAATGTCTACCTTTAGGTCTTGAACACAAGTAGTCCTACCAAAGAAGTGTTTTTAGACACTAAGGCATAAGAACTTAAGGTTATTCTAAATGGATGTCCTGCCAACAAAATAAAAGTGTCTTTAGACACTACTGGAAATAAAAAATAAAACTATCAAATTGCCTAAAGATGAGCACTCGTCCATTGTATGGTGTAAGGCTCATTTATCCCCATAGGATATCAGGGTGAGGCAAGCCCCTTAATGCTGAGCCTTAGTCATTTTCTGGAATCCCAAAAGGCTTTCCAGTGCACCTTCTCTTGGAGGCCAATGAGTTAGCAATAATAAATAAAGTTAATGGCTAGAGGATGAGCACTCATTTTTTGTATAATGTACGACTGATTCCCCCCCATAGGGAAACATGGAGGGACTGGCCCAAGAAGGTCATGTCTTTGTCATTATCTGGAAGCCCAGATGGCTTACCAGGGCAACTGCCTCTGGAGGTTAACTTGTATAATAAATGTTGAGAAAATAAATTATAAAAATGTTGCTTATCTAGAGTCTAGTGAAGCCTTCTCATCATTCCACCCATTTGTGAGACACTACCATGCCCTATTGTTCACCTAGTCCAACTTATGTGTTGTGTGGATCCCCTTATCCTTTAGCCCATGTGCTTACAATGTTGAGTTATCAAGTCATCCCTTGGCCTTACTTGGTTTTGGTTCCTTTCACCCTTGACTAGCAAAAGGGCTAAATCTATAAATGAGTATATAATGGAGTTTCTTGTTTCAAAGAAACTAATCATTTTGATTTAGAATATTATATATGTATTGTGCTTATACTTGCCAACATAATTTAATTTTAATTGACTGTCACTGCTAGCATAGATAATTGAGCATGCATGTCCATTTTGTACTTTGTAGTGTCATAGTTTAGCACTTGGGTCATCATTTGATCGGTCTTGACTTAGTCAACCCAACGTTGACCAAGCCATGAACAGGTTCCATGATGAGTTATTGATATATGTTTATGGGTGATTATTATTTATGGTCTACATGCGTCCATTAGACATATTCATGCTTCAGATGATGATTTATTATGACGACTTGTATTATTTCTATGATGATCAACATTTACAGACTTTATTATTATTATGGTTCTAACATGGATGGGGCCTTTGATATACCTTTGTGGTGGATATATTGTGTATGAGTACCCATTCCTAGTTGATTTGGACATTCTGAGTCCATTGGTGCAACTGGTTTTCAGTTTCGGGCAGTGATAGGACAAATATGGGTCTCTTGGGCTTTTGTAGTAGATTTTTCCCTGAGAAAATGAAAATGAAACACAGTGCAGATGTTAAGGATATATCTTGGAATAATGGTATGGATCCTTGGGGTGCATCCAGTAGTTTGTACCATATACCTGGGGTTCTCGACACATCTGTGTAGTCGTTTGTTTGCGTAGATGCTTCCTAGGTGAGATATTGGCTATTTTATGTTCCCAATGCAACATTTAATAATAAAAGATGGCTAATAAGGAAATAAATTTGGGAAATTGAGGCAAAGGAATGGCATGGAATTGGTCCAAGGCGTAGTGTTTGGGCCACATTCATCATTCGACATCAGCTTCACTTCACTTGGTGTCCACACATCCTTGATTTATGTAGTTTTAGGGTGTTTTGATGTATTTCGAAGGAAATACCCTAGTGATTTTTATCACTCCTTTATATTATTTGTCACCACACCTTGTTATTGTGCCATGGGGCCATGCTAATAAAGGATAACATAACCTCCTAGCTCCACCATGTGCTACTTTGTGGCTATTAGTCATATTTTATGTGGTGCGCCTCTCATTGGGCATTTCTAGTGATGCACTCTCTTCGTTTAGTGGGTTGATCTATGTGATATGTATTCGACTAATCTTAGTTGTAGATTAGGATGATTTTATCTTATGATCTTGACCCTTGATATTTTTGGATCTAGGTTTAATGTACTTTAGAGATCTATATATTGAGACGCTCTCCCATTTGAAAATGAGACTTTTCGCTTTGAGAATATTGAATACAAGAAAACTTTTACAGAAACTCTTGGAATCTTTGTGAATGTATTTGGATGTGATTTTTACACCTCTTGCTTATATATTTTAGTGGATCTTGCATGCAAACAAACATTTTTCTTTGGTAGCTGTACTGATCTTTTGCAAGGTAGCGAATTTACTGGAGGAGATTGCTAAGGCATGTTGCATCGTCTTCCGGTTAAATCATTTAATCTTCAAGGAGTGATTCAATTTCCATTTGTACATTGGATATTTTTCTGTAGATGTTGTACGCAGCTTTTCTTTTTCATCTGTAAACAAATCTCATTTGTAGTTTGATTTTGTAGGTGGAGAAGAGGGAGCACACTACCTCATTCAAAATTTTCCATTGTTTCATGTAAGATATAGCTTGAAATTGTAACTAAGTGGAAGGATCATCAACATCCAAGGCGACCACAAGTATTTTTAGGTACGATATACAAGGTTAGTATCGTTTTTTGATATTTTCATCCTTTTGTCCATTTTAAACCCTTTCTTAAAACCCTAGTTTTGTAGATCTAATAGATCCAGTGAGTTTTTGATGACGACCATCAAATCCCAGTTGTAGATTAATGAATAAACCCTAGATCTCAAGTTTCACAGAAATCAATCTCCATTTTCCTTGGGATCTAGCACTAGTCACTCTAGGTGGGGGCATCCTCCTTGGGTGGGTGGAATTTTCTTTAGATATGCCAAGATGGGTAGGCTTGAACCCACCTCAAAACCATATATCCAATCCTCAAGCACCCCTATCTAGTCATCTCATCCCTTTATCTACTCTTTTGGGTCCACTTTGTCCACTTTTGTAAAAAAACCTAGGTGGGTCCCTTTACGGTTTTCTTTTGTTTGGCTAGATCTCACTAGATCTACTACTTTAAACTATATGTGGTACAATCTCAACCAAGTTGGGTTATTCCCTATCTTTATTAAGCCTCCGTAACTTGGCCCTAACCTCTATACCACTCTTATTCTATAGATATAGTCTTATCCACTCATTATATCTCCTCTTTTATCCATTGCCAAACCATATGAGTGTCTTGAGTAGGTGCACTAGACCTCTTAGGCTAGTAGGTTCTCCTCCTTGATCATTCTCCAGATTAATAGAAAGCGACAAGAGACTGTTCGGTGTTACAAATACCTTTTACCCATAGTGGATGAGGCCCTCGTGGTGTCTCCAGTTAGCTACCTTAACTCTACCGTCTCGGATAGGATATATCAAGTAGGCAGCTACACTTTGTGATAACAAGTATTAACATACCTAGCTGATTCATACTGCTATACAAGTATTTTATATTAATATTTGATAAATGATTATGAATGCATTCAATCTTATTACTAAAGGAATGGTAACTCTAAGGAACTGATAATAACTGAATACTTGTGGATAACATTTGCTTCGTAACATTACACATTGCAAGTAATTGGTTTATTAGATCCTCCATATTCGTATGACATTGCGTTACTTGTTATGAGACTAGTATTGGTCACTTGCTTATCATTAAATAAATGCATTGTTAGAGTGAACTTCATAGCTACGCTTATATATTTCATAGGCACAAATAGTACATCCTTTCCACTCTTTGATTTGATTCCAATAAGGAATTGGTCACTAACATCCTCGAAAGAGATATCTTTTGGTGTTTTAGTGTCTTTTCAGAGTTGTAATAGGGATCTCCCTTAGGAGGCTTAGGATTTTGAATCATTTGGGAGAAGTGACTAAGGTGATAGTGGTCACTTCCTCCTCATATGATTATTGGTGGCTTGGACTGC
The DNA here is from genome assembly GCA_001517045.1 of Pseudotsuga menziesii. Taxonomy (NCBI): domain Eukaryota; kingdom Viridiplantae; phylum Streptophyta; class Pinopsida; order Pinales; family Pinaceae; genus Pseudotsuga; species Pseudotsuga menziesii. The sequence goes on from LPNX010003980.1 coordinate 30,139, forward strand.
CATTTCAACCGATAACACTATTTATAAAAAATTATCATTTCAATTTAAGTAAATAAAACTTAATGCACAAAGCATTAGATACTTATCTTGCTTGTTGACTCCCTCTTGATCCCTGCCTCCTTGCAGAAATCATTGAAGTCCTTGGAGGTACACTCCTTCAAAACCCTGATCTATTTCCACCTGCAATGTTGAGTTATTCTCTGTCAAATATCCGAGAGAATATTTGTAACTTGTCATGTGCCTAGAAGCACCACTATCTACCAACTAGGTATTACTACTATCTGTAATAGTGCATGTGAGAGAGGAGACAAAGAAATATTCTTTCTAAAGCTTGTCTACAATCTTGTCAAGGTTTGTGTTCTTTAGTAGTGTATGTTCATCTCCATTGATTGTTGATGCATGCTATTTTTCTTTTCTTTTCTTCTGAGGACACTAGAAAGTGTAGTGACAAAATTTTAACAATTGAAGCATTTGAATTTTCAAAGTATAGTGATAAAATACCCCACACATGAGGGTGCCAAAGACCATATCACCAACTACAAGAGTTTCAAAGTCTTCTTCAAAGTCTTCTTCAACATATCAAGAAACTTCCATGGGCTCTACCTCCTCTACATCCCAATAGCCATATAACCACAAAGAAGACCATACATCACGATCAACAAGCTACCAAGTGTGTGGGTTCAAGATCCAAGGCACCACATGCAAGGGTTTCAAGGACTTTTTTTAAAGATATCATATAATATTTAAACAAGATAATTTCCATGGACTTCAATCCTATCAGATATGACTCCATCGCCAAGTGATGAGGGCATCATGACCAAAAATTCCATCATATCAAAGGATCCAATAATCATAGGCTTACAAACCACCATATGTATGGATTCCAAGACCCAAATCATTTCCAAATGCACCACCAATGATCATATAGTGTCCAAGGGTCATCATGCTTCCATTTATGTGGGTGCCAAACCTTCTCATGCATAATGACCATCTCCAAGGGTTCCATGACTCCAACAAGGGCTACACGGGCATCAAAATATTCATCAAGGGTTCCAAGTCTTCATCAAGTCATTAATGAACACATCAACACCTTTAAGGACCTAATCCATCAAATTCGGGTCCAAGGGATTCTTCATCAAAGAAGGATATTCATAGGCTTCTTCAACCACCTCAACCATACTAGGAGACCTCCAAGGGTCAAGATCCATCATGACATCACTTGTAGGGTTGCTAGACCTTCTCCTAGGGTGCCATGACACCATTACAAACACAAATGACCACAAAATGAGTCATTTGGACTATACACTTCTTCAACCCACCAATGACACTTTTCTAGGGTACAGGGGCATAACTTGTGGTATTGGGGAACTAAGGAAACAATTGGGGAACCATAGAACCGACTTGGGGGTACTTAAATACTCTACAGGGTGTTCAGGGATTTTCCCATTGTCCCAAGGGCTCAAAGGGATTCAAGCTTTGTCTTGGACAAGGTCAAAATGGCTCTTCTGACATAGACAACCACAGACTAAACAATAACCCTCAGGGGCTCCACAAGGGGTACCAAGGAATCAACAATTGGAATCAATGGCCAGACATTGTTGGCATCAATGGAAAATCATTAGAAGAAATTTGAGGTCTAAAATGGGCCTCCTAAGGAAAATAATAAAATAATAGTTAAAATAATAAAATAATATTTATTAATTTTGGAGTAAGCAAGAAAAAAACTACTATGTTTGTTTGTATTTTTACCATATCTCCTTGTGTTTTTACTCAAATTTCAAGCAGGAGGGCTTGTTGGATGCATAATTAAATTCTGCATCAAACGACTACCCACATTGCATACTTTTGGTGGACCTCGCTACCCCAAAAACAAGATATACCTGAAAAAACGTGATGATGATGTCATCATGACGTTTTTCAGGTATTTCATCATCACATTTTTTCAGGTATATCTTATTTTTGGGGTAGTAGGGTCCGTAAAAATTATGTCATGTAGCTACTCGTTGGATGTGAAATTTAATTCCGCATCCAATGAGCCCTCCCGCTCGAAATTTGAGAAAAAACACAAGGATATATGTTGAAAATACGAACAAAAAGTAGTTCTTTTTTAGGACAAATATGTGAAGTCAACCATTATGGTTGAATCATTTTATTAAAATTCTATTGGTTCTTGAATTACAACTCACAATAATTTATTGTTGGCACATTTTCTTATAAGGCCCATTTTCAACCCCAAATTTTCTCTAATGTAATCAACAATCTCCCTCTTTTTCAATGATGACAACACCATAACTCCTATTCAGAAAAACACCCCTATGTCAACAAAACTTCTCTTCCCATTTGGAATCAATGGAAAAGGGAACATCCTTTGATCATATTGATCCCCCTTAGGCATGCTCCCCCTCAGGGCGTGCTCCCCTTGTGATCAAATTCTCTTCCTTTTGAACTTTTCTTCCTGTATGTATTAATGGAAGCAAGAACTTCTTTTGGCAAAACTGCTTCGCTTATCACTGAGCACTGATGCTACTTTGATGGAATCGTATTTTTTCAAACATATATTGTTGGAACCAACTACTATACAATACTCAATTATGTTAATAAGGTACATATCTTGTACACTTCATATCATTGGTCGATAGTCTTGAAAATGGTATTGGGTTTTTCCCAATATTTTCATCATTTCTGTTTTGATCAATGGTGCAATATAATAATTTATTTCTCTATAATTTAGTAGGATGATGGTTATTCATGTCATTCTATTCAACTTGCTTTCTTCTCCAAACTTTAACTTGTCCCTCCATCCAAAAATGTTTTGCAAAATGACCATAATGATGACAATTGTAACACTGAACTGAAAACCCACCTTGATTTCTTCTTGACGTGATGTTTTTATCATCTCTGCCATGGATGGATTTGTGGCCATAGTTATTGCACTTGTAGCATTAGTATCCATTGAACATTATAGGATATCTCTGAGCAGTAACTTCTCTTGATTCTTGCTGATCATGGGATCTTCCAAGAATACATATATTATTGTTAACCTTTTCTTCCTTTTTCCCTAGAGATTTTACTTTCTTCAATGTTATTATCGACCTTTGAATTTGTCTTTAATTGAGTAGTTTTTTTGTCCAGATATTCCTTCAGAGAGAGGATATTCAATTCTTTCTTTTGACAGATTTCTATTTTTTCTTGGAGTTGTCTCATTAGATCTTCTTCTATTTTCTTGACTTCTTCTTCCCATTTGTTCTGATAATTGATATTGTCTTCCATCTGTCCTTTTGATTTCTGATCATCCTCATGGGTTTTTTGTAGTTGACCTTTTAGTACATGATTCTCCTTTCTGAGTTTTGAGAGGTCCTTTTCAATTTCAAATTTTGTCAGACATATCTTCTGTAACTCTACCTTCAAGGATTTAATTTTAAGTTCTTGTTTTCTTCTTAACCTATCTTCTAATATTTCTTTAGTCTCATAGGTACTTATTTCGTTTTATTTATCTTGTAGCTTGTAGATTAACTCTTTTTCCTTATGTTCTAGCAGTTTTTCGAGCTTGACATTTTCTTCTGATTGCTTTTCAATTTTTGTGCCCGACTTCTCAAGTTTATCTTTCAAATATTTGGATATGGCTTCTTTGATTCTGGTAGCTTCTTCGACTTGGAGTTTCAGATTAATTATGGTTTGTGTGGCCTTCTCATATTATTCTTGATTCCTCTTCTCAACTTTGTCCAATTTCTCTTGCAATACTTGGTTCTGTTCACAAATATTTTTCACTTCTTGCGAAACATTAATAATTTCATTGTCTATCATAATATTTGCTAAATTTCTATCACTTATTGGAAAGCAAGGATTTTCATCATAATCTGAAGTATTGCATTCAATGAATTCATAATAGCTCTTATTTTCTATAGCTGATAAAAATATCTCTTTAAAATCATTACAAACAGAGTGTTCACGGGACTTACCTTCATACATACCTGGATCTTGTACTAACCTTTTGATGGGGCTGTCTTCTGCTTCTTGTTCTTCATCTAAGTTTAGCTGATTCATTTTGAACGACAATTGTTCAACTGAGTTGCACTTTCCTATTTTCTCCTTTTGGAGATCTGTTAGATATTCAAGCGTTAATTCCATAACCTCTGCTTCTTCTTCTTTATTGAAGTAGTGTTGTTCTAATATGAGCCATAGTTACTTAGTTGAGATGCACTTCCCTATATTCTTCTTTTGGATATCTGCTAGGCCTTCAAGGATGGATTCCATTGCCATATAATTATTTTTCTTTGCTTTCTTCGGAGCTGCTATTTTCACTTTCTTTGGAGGTGTATATCCAATAACAACTGGCTTCCATACACCAATTGCCTCAAGATAAGCCTTCATTCTCATTTTCCATATCAACTAATAATTTGACTCAGAGGTCAATGGTGCTTCATTCATTGAGAACCCAATGGTGTGTCAAAGATATCCTTCAAGCTCATAAGGTCTTTTGTGAAGGACCTGCTCTGATACCAATTCTTGGACACACGAGGTACACTAAGAGGGGGGTGAATTAGTGTGCACAACTTTTATTAGTTTTTAAATTTAACAATCAACAACTTATTCAATAATATGTATTATCACATTATCATTATATCATCATCAACATTAATATCATCACCATATCATCATCACATAAGAAACATAGCATCATACATAGAACACTAGATTTTACATAGAAACCCAATTCCTGGGGGAAAACCCACATAATCCTTTATAGTAATAATTATCCAGCAAAAACTGGAAGGACACAACTAATTCCTTATTATAATGACTTCAATTCTCTAGCTACAACTCAAAGGAGGCTACAACCTTCTGATTTACATGCTACAACTTGAAGGAAGCTACAACTTGTTAGAATTGTTGTTCCATTTAGATCATCTAGCAATGAGTCCAAATTATTGATGCAATGAATATGAATGAATTATACAAACTGAACAAATCAAATCTCACAGGAAACATACAAGTATTTCTCATAGAATTATAGTATTATCTTCATTACATAATCCAGTGTTACAATAGTGTTACATAGGAAAATAATTTGAATCATTATGGATGAATTCGAATCTCCCAACTGGATGTGGCTATATGTGACTGCATGGATAACTAAATATGTCTCAATCACTATGGGAGTCCAAGTGGTTAACTCCAAATGTATAATCAAGTCACATAATCAGTTATAATCAGTTAACTCAGTCTAACAGAAGTGGTAGGTGAGAAAATGTGCCTTATTCACATGGAGCCATGCATAGCTAGTGCTAACTGAACTGAAAGTAATTGGAGAATAACTAAGATTAAATACTTCCAACTCCAACTGATTGAAGGAGGTTGGTGTTGGGACTCCCAGTAGCTCCTAAAATGTAGGGATTGGTGTAGGAGGAACCTAAACTGATGCATGCAAGTGCAGTCAATGGCAGTTAGCCTCTATCGGTGTTACCCACACTCTAGTAACTAGAACATGTGGCCCCATTAGGCCAAATGGACCTAATGGTACTAGTGGACCCAAATAATTAAATAAAATTCCTAAGTTAGGCTAAAATAATCTAATAGACAATTTGGTCAAGGGAGGATTATAAATCTTAACACCCTCTTGGATCCTAACTTGGACAACTGTAGGCCTTGGAAACAAGTCCAAAATTCAACCATGTACAATCTAAAAGATAAAAAATGATGCTTAATCAACTGAGGAAATAGGGGAAAACATCATGGGAACCCCCCCCAAGATAAGCATGAATCAGGAAATACCGGTTAAAAACTTTCAAAATATTTTGTTACAATTTGCAGCACTATGCAACAGCAAATCAGTATTCTGGTTCTTCTATGCAGCAACATCTTGAATCTGTGCATGTGAACCTCTGAATCCAAACTAAAAGATTATGTTTGGAGGAATCTTCCTCTTTGAAAGAATAAGAATATGCTCAACTAAATCAGAAATATAGACAGCTGCTAAATGAAAACTGGACCCATGTAGTGTTAAACTAGCAATAACAAGGAAGGTCCTACTGCATGCATGTGTTCTTGCATGCATGAGACTTAAATTCAGAAACCAATTGTATTTAATTTACTTTTCCTAAGTTTACTTTGGAAAATAAATTAAAGTGATCTAAACTAACTTTAGTGAAACACTAGTTAAAGTGAAAGTGAAATTAGGGTTTTCGCTTTACCTAAAGTTATAAAAGAGAGATCAATTGGTGGAGAGGACACACACACTTGTATTTCTACAGAGACATGATATAGACAGGGAGAGAAATTCAGATAGAGGATTTAGTGGGGAAGATAGAGGAGCGAACAGTAGGATCATCGATCAACGTACAACTAGGCCGTACACTCATGCAGGAGGGTGCTGAGGTTGAGCTTGGGTTTTTCCTAGTGATTCTTCCGTGTAATTGCATTCACTAGGTTTGGGTGAATTTTCAATATTGTAAATGCTCCATATTTTCTCATAATAAAATCTATATATGACTGCTGCACCGATTTTCCCATCATGGGTTTTTCCGAGGGTTTCCATACCCAAAATAATAGTGTCAATATTGTGATGTGATGTTGTGCTTTATTTCTGAGTTTTATATTCCGCTGCATACTGTAAAAGATATTCATGTGTGGTTATTAGTAGAGATTTGCATGCATTGTTTAGCCATAGTTTGAATATCCAAGGAAAATTTACATGGTATTAGAGTTGTGGTAAGCTAAAGATGAGATATTTGCAACAACAGTGTTAGATCAAGGGAAGATCTATAGGAAGACACAAACCTAGACTTCCATATCTAGGGTTTGACAAGTACACTTCACTATGGCCATGCAGTTGAGAATTGAGGATAGTCTCTAGGGTGATCAGAACTTTCTTACATGGAAAGAAAGGATCACAAAGATCCAAGATGTCAGTGATGTAGAGGAGCACATTGAATCCACGAAAGTTGCACCCACATATCCGACAGATCTAGCAACTTGGAAAAAGGTTGATTCTAGAGCCATGCTGATTATCATGGATGGAGTGAAGGACCATATAGTTCCTTAACTTTCTTGTAAGAAAAACGCAACAGAGATGTGGACAACTTTAGAGAGTCTGTACCAAAGCAAGAATGAGAACCGAAAGATGGTGTTGCAAGAGAGGATGCACAACACCAAGATGGCTAAGGGAGAAGGAGTGGTGGCTTATCTCACGAGCCTCACACAGATTAGGGATGATCTTGGAGTTTTTGGCTCTAAGACAGTCGATGAAAATCTAGATCGGATAACTCTCAATGGCTTCACTAAGCCATGGGACACCTTTGTCAAAGGTTTTTCGGCTAGGGAGAAGCTCCCTGATTAGAAGAGACTATGGGATGACTTTGTTCAGGAGGAGACCCACATGGGTCAAGGATTAGGCTCATCTAGAAGTGCCCCATAGATTATGGATGAGGAGGATATAGCCCTTACAGGGAAGAGAAAGGGTAAGACAAAGAAGAAGAAGGATGGTAAGAAGAACCTTGACCTGTCAAAGGTAAATTGTTTTATCTGCCACAAGCAGGGACACTTTGCGTTCCAGTGCCCAGAAATGAAGAAGAAGAGTAGCTCTTAGATGGATGGATATGCAGAGGGGGATGAGTTCAATAGGAACTTTGATGAGGAGTTTGGCTTGATAGCTTGCATGGAAAGCACCACATGGAGCAGCATATGGTACATTGATAGTGGAGCATCTAGTCACATGAATGGATGGAAGAGATTCTTCAGAGACTCACAGGAGGGTGGAACAGGGATCCACGTTGAGCTGAGTGATGATATGCAGTATCATGCGTAGGGAGTTGGAACTGTTTCATTTGAGAGGGAGTCTGGAAAACCCCTCAGTTTTGCTGATGTGTTATATGTTCTAGGACTGACCAAGAACCTTATATCAGTCTCCAATCTGAAGGACAAGGGATATTGAGTGAAGTTCCGTGACCATAGAGTGTATATCAGGCCCAAGGGTTCAGATACAAGATTGAATTGAGTGATTTGCAGAAGGAGAGGAAAAGTGTACAGACTACACTTTGAGCCTGCAAAGGCTCTAGTCAGCAGCAGTAGCAACAATAGTCAATGTGAGTTGTGGCATAGGAGGATGGCACACTTACACCATGGAGCATTGAAGCATTTGAGATAGGAAGCCATTGGAGTTCCTCATGTACATGAGGAAAATCATAACCAATGCAAGGGTTGTGCTTTGGGGAAGAACATCAAGAAACCTTTCGCATAGAGTGAGCAAAATTCTAAGGATCCCTTGGACTTGGTGCATTCAGATGTATGCGGACCTATGAGTGTCCATTCATTCAATGGTTATAGATAACGCGTAACCTTCATTGATGATTATTCCAGGAATACTTGGATATATTTCTTGAATTCTAAGTTAGAGGTATTTGAGAGGTTCTGAGAGTTCGAAAATCTCATGGAGAACCAAATAGGAAAGAATATTCAGGTGTTGAGGACCAACAACGGGGGTGAGTACACTTCTAATGAGTTCATGGAGTATTGTTTGGATGAGGGGATCAAGAAGGATCACACTATGCCCTATACCCCACAGCAGAATGGAGTTGCAGAGTGGAAGAACATGACTATGGTTGGAGCAGCCAAGGCCATGCTATTTGATCAGGGATTTCCACTATTCCTTTGGGCAGAGGTATACAGGACAACGTTGGGGAGGAAGAAACCAGAGGAGGTATTCATAGGCACTGGGCCAGATGTGAGTTACATTCACATATTTGGTAGTGTATGCTATTGTCATGTTCATGCTGACAATAAGAAGAAGTTGGACCGTTATGGAGAGAAGGGGTTACTTGTTGGATATAGCGAGACTTTGAAGGCATACATAGTTTACATTCCTGCTCGCAGGAGGATCATTGTGAGCAGGTATATCCAATTTAATGAGGATAGGGCCTTGCGGAGATCTCTGGACTTACCAGCAGAGCAACAACCATCACAAGAGTCGGGGTTCAAGTTGGAGGAGCCAGATGTACAGGTACATGTACATACACATAGCACATGTTTTGGTGGTCAGAGGGAGTCAGGTGGATAGGATCCTACAGTCATTGACTTGGAGGATGAGCTGCGAAAGGATGCAAATATCTAGTAGCTGCAATAGGTTGACACTAGGCCAATTCCTAAGTGGTTTAGGTCCACAGTATAGGATTCCACGCAAGTTCATCCTCCACAGAGATCTTTCAGACGTAGTGTACCACCAAAGAGCATTAATTATATGGCACTGATGACAAAGTTGATTAACTCTGAACCTTCCAGCTTCGGGGAGGATCCACAACATGATGTGTGGTAGGAGGCTATGGTTGAGGAGTATGACTCCATTATGAAAAAACATGTATGAGAGGTTGTGTTGTGGCCATAAGGAAAAAATGTGGTGGGATCCATATGGATCTATAAGGTGAAGCATGTGGTAGATAGAAGTGTGGAGAAGTACAAGGCACGCTTCATGGAAAAGGAGTTTTCACAGAAGGAGGGTATTGATTATGAGGATACCTTTGCCCCCGTTGCTAGGTATTCTTCCATTCAGACCATTATCCCACTAGCAGCTGAGATGGGTTTGCGTGTCCATTAGATGGACGTCAAGAATTCCTTCCTCAATAGAGTGATAAAGGAGGAGGTGGATATTGAGCATCCATAGGGGTTTGATGTGGAGAACATGGAGACACATGTTTGCATACTGCATCGAGCTCTTTACAGGCTCAATCATGCACCTCGATCATTGTACTCGAGGATTGACAACTATATACGGGAGATGGGATTTCAGCGGAGTGAGGCTGACCACAACCTGTACTTCTTGACAGGTGAGGTGACACTCATACTAGTTCTGTATGTGGATGATCCCTTTTTGATAGGAGAGGAGAGGATGATTGGATACTGCAAGTCCAACCTTGCAGTGGAGTTTGAGATGAAGGACCTTGGGTTGATGCATTACTTTCTAGGCCGCTTGGAAGTTTGGCAGAGAGATGGATGCTTCTTCATCGGACATGGGAAGTATCTAGTAGAGATCCTGAAGAGATTCAGGATGGAGGACTGCAATCCTATGACCATACCTCTAGTTTCCAACTGGAGGACGATTGATGCATCAGGATCAGACAGATTTGATCATACCTTGTATCATCAGCTTTTCGGATCACGTATGTATCTGGTCAACACTCGACCAGACATAAGCTTTGCAGTCAACTCTTTGAGTCAGTTCATGGCGGACCCTTAGAGAGTGCATTGGACGACTGTGAAGCACATACTTCTCTACATCAGAGGTATAATGGAGTATGGATTGGTTTATGAGCATAGGGGGAATGTATAGTTAGCAGGTTTCACAGATGCTGACTGGGAAGGATGTGTAGAGGATCAGAAGAGTACTTCAGGTTTTTGTTTCAACATTGGATCAGGGGTTGTGTCTTGGTTCAACAGGAAGCAGAATTCAGTTGCATTGAGCTCAATAAAGGATGAGTACATGGTATCTAGCATGGATGCTTGTGAGGGTATGTGGTTGAGGAAGTTACTTGCAGGGTTGTTCGAGTGTGATATAGAAGCTACAATAGTTCACTGTGACATTTAGAGTGGCATTAGGCTATCTGAGAATGTAGTGTTCCATGAACGGAGAAAACACATAGACATCATGTACCACTTTTTGAGAGATTGTGTTCATAGGGGAACCATTCAGTTGGAGTACATACAGACAAATGAGCAGGTGGCATAAATTTTCACCAAGGCACTTTGCAGACAGAACTTTGTGAAGTTTAGGGATAAGTTGGGGTTGCTACCCAATCCCTTCCTCGTTGAGAGGGATTTTTAAACTAGGAACAACAAGTAAGGTCTTCTTGCATGCATGTGTTCTTGCATAGAGAAGACTTAAACTAGGAAACTAGTTGTATTTAATTTACTTTTCCTAAGTTTACTTTGGAAAATAAATTAAAGTGATCTAAATTAACTTTAGTGAAACACTAGTTAAAGTGAAAGNCCATTAGTTAAAGTGAAAGTGAAATTTGGTCTTTCCCTTTACCTAAAGTTATAAAAGAGAGATCAATTGGTGGAGAGGACACACACACTTGTATTTCGACAGAGACATGATATAGATAGGGGGATAAAGTCAGACAGAGGATTTAGTTGGGAAGACAGAGGAGAGAGAAATAGGATGATCGATCTTCGTATAGCTAGGCCGTACACTCACGCAGGAGGGTGCTGAGGTTTAGCTGGGGTTTTTCTCAGTGATTCTGCTGTGTAACTTCATTCTCCAGGTTTGGGTGAATTTGAAGTATTGCAAACGCTCCATATTTTCTCATAATAAAATCTATATCTGACTGTTGCACCGATTTTCCCATCTTGGGTTTTTCCAGGGGTTTCCATACCCAAAATAATAGTGTCAATATTGTGATGTGATGTTGTGATTTATTTCTCAGTTTTATAGTCTACTGCATACTTTCAAATATATTCATGTGTGGTTATCGGTAGATATTTGCATGCACTGTTTAGCCCTAGTTTGAATATTAAAGGAAAATTTACATGTAGAGCAACTGAAATCAACTTACGAGAGAGAAAATGTGCTTGAGAATTCGAACCATGCGAGGAACACCCAAAAAACTGATATATATAATCCTTTAATATTAAACCATGTGAGGTAAAATCATCCCCAAGTGTCAGGAGCAAGTGTCTAGGCAAATGCAGAATGTCTCCCTCTTTAATAGTTCTGTGAAGAGATGAGCATGTGATCAAATAGATATGTAGAGAAGCCCTGGGACTGTGGAGAGAGAATGCTTGAGCTCCATAATATAATATATCTTCATAAATAATGAATGATTCACAAAATATAATATCAACAAACTCATAAGAGAAAACTAACATCAAATCCCCAGCATCAAGTTTGAAAGAGACTTGCGGTACTTGTTTTTTCACACCAAAATTGATGAGAGCAGCTACAAGCATGTATGAAGGCTCTTGGATCTTAAAACTTGAACCAAATAATATCAGATCAGATCCAAATAAGTTCATATCAGATCCAAAATTTTGCTCCACCGAGATGGTAGATGCACAATTTTCTCCTTCTTCAAAACCCCGAGTATTGGTGCGAGCAATCATGTAGGAATTTTCTGAAAGCTCAAGATTAATGAGGATGAATGTATCTCTCATAAAATATGATATTATTTCCAAAATATCTATAGATACATAAAATATAATATTGGCAAACTCATAAAATAATACTAACATCAAATCACTAGCAACAACTTCGAAGGGGAATTGGGGTACTTGATTTTTCACACCAAAATTGATGAGACCAGCTACAAGCAACACTGGAAGCTCTTGAAATTGAAAGATTGAACCAAGTAATATTATATGAGATCCAAATAATATCATATCAGATCCAAATAGGTTCATATCAGATCCAAGGGTGTGCTCCACCGAGATGGTAGATACACAATTTTCTCCTTCTTCAAAATTTTGAGTATTGGTGCATGCAAGCATGTAAGAATTTGTTGGAAGCTCTAGATCAATGAGAGTGAATGGATAACTCCTACAATGCAATATTATTTCCAAAATATACAAAGAATTACTTATATGCAAACCAGAAACATCATTAGAGACAGAGAAATCAAATTCCTCTCCCTTTCTTGGAGCAATCACTAGTAAACTATGCACCGAATTTAAAATAGAAGAATCACTGGAGAATTTTTGCATAGAATGGAAGGAGAGTTTTTATTCAATAATATATATTTGAATTTATTCTTTTGGATCATCCATGCAAGAAGATGAGATATCATATATCTCATAAACCTCTGGAGCAACATGAGAATGAGTCACTCCAAGGAGACTTTCTTCAATTTGAATTGACTGTGTGAAAGATTCTGCTTTTTCTTCATCTCGAACAAATTCATCAGAGAGTGTAGAGATTGATACTTTTGAATAAAAAAATCTTGTGGTTTTGAATGTACTCTCCTAATTGCTATAATAATCCTCATTGTGTTTCCCAAAGGTTCTATCCAGTTCTCTCCAGAGATCCTTTGGGTATTCTGCAGAATCAATAAGGTAGCGCAAGATACGAGAAACAACCAAACCTATTCTTCCAAAATATCTATCACTGTCATTTAACCAGTCATTCTCATATTTATAAGACTCTTTACCAAGTTCAATAGATACCTCATAGAGACCTTGTCTATTTAGAGATTCAATCATCTTCAACTTTCATTTTGAATATCTTGTGGATGGAGTAAGAAGAGGAATTGAAAATATTGAATCCATATGAAGTTGAACCTGCAAAATATTACTGCAAAACCAAAAATTAATCAAACTTGTTGCGCTGAGAGACGCTCTACAGCCCAGTATGGGGGAGATCTTGTAACGTTCCGTAACGTTCCTCATGTAAATGTCGGCTATAAATATTATGAGGGAGATGTTGTAACGTTCCACATGTAAATGTCGGCTATAAATATTATTTCCTATTACGAGGGAGATGTTGTAACATTGTGTAATTTTCCTCATGTAAATGTCGGCTATAAATATTTACTTCTATTTACTTATGATTTCGGATTATGAGGGAGATGTTGTAACATTATGTAACGTTCCTCATGTAAATTTTGGCTATAAATATTATTTCCAATTATAAGGGAGATGTTGTAACCTTATGTAACGTTCCTCATGTAAAAGTTAGCTATAAATATTTACTTTTTACTTCTATTTACTTATGATGTAGATTTTGTCTGCCATTAACTAAAAGTGAATTTTTTTCTTCTTGTGGTCCATTAAAATAAAAACAAAACTACATGTATTTTGAAACACCTACTATATAAATACCAATAGGTAATTCAAAATACATAAAAATTTATAAAATATCAATCTACCGCAAATAAAAGAGAAGGAATATCTCCGCAATCAATAGGTAATTCATTTGGAGAAGTTTCCCACATTGCAAATGATGTTATTTTAGATATGCCTAAAAAGACAAACCCTTTCTTGATTGGACAAATTCGAGATACACACATTTCGGTAAGCAACACATAACTCTGAATCATAACTATGAGATTATTTGTTTGAAATCATGTTGATGTTTGCATGCAAAATAAAATGTTTGGATAAATAATGGTATCAAATATTTAAATTCTTGAAAAATAAAAATATTTTTGGAAAATGTTTGGATGAAATGCAGGTATCAGATCTTTGAATGCCTGTAAATAAAACATTTTTATGGACGTTGAATTAAATCCTTGAATAACACAATAAAAGGAAATAAAATTCTTTATATTGGTTATGAAATCATGTGTATCAGAGATGTCTGTAATCCTTATATACTAAAATAACTGCACGTCCAACTTTTATGTCCTCTAACTCGCCACATGAGGATTAAAGTAATCTAAATATCTATAGTAATGGGAAAGAAGTGATACACCAATAATAAGTAAATCAATTATGGGAAACCGATCTCAGACTACGTGAACAACCATAGAATTTATGGTCATCCTTAAAAAACATGTACGTTCGGTCCATCCAACAGACCAACAACCAAGTCAATGGTTGACTTCGCTGTTGGTCTGTTGGATGGACCGAACGTACATATTTTTTAAGCTCAGCCAAATTTATAGAACAACGTGAAGAAGTTTGAGGCAATAACTGGATTTAGAGTTTCAATGAAATCCACCTTCTACAAATACATAAAACTTTTTTCCTAAAAAAATTCACGGCCATTCTGGGTTAACTTTTATACTTCTACGACCTAGTGGAACTATTTTCAACAAAAATATGAATTTATTTACAAAGTATTATCACAAACGACAACCTGTTTTGCCGTAAACATGATCCACATGGTTTATTCATATATTTGCATATAATCCTGTAAAATTTGTCACTTCAGATTAAGTTCTCATTATTTAGAGAATCCAAACATGGAGATGGAAAATTTAAATTGAAAAGGTCTTGTATATTCAAGAAAAAATTATATGTAATCTTATATTATTTTTGCATAAATAAATAAGACAAAATATTGGTAACAATGTATGGATAACTCATAGTTTAAATAATGTAGGGATAATTGATAGTTTAAGAATGGATAACTAATAGTTTATGAAAAATAACCTGAAGAATATGACATAAAAAGAAAAAAATATAAAAATAACTAATAGTTGATAAATAGATAACATAAAGAATGTCAATAATTGGTTAGTCACCATTAAACCCGTTTAACTAAAAAAATATTTGCAATATTTTGTTTGCAATTATTTACATCAAAATTTTCCCCAATTAAAAATTAACTTCACATATTCTTATATTGGAGTGGATGCTTCTAATGTTTTACCTGTCATGTAAATAAGCAACTGCCTTTGTGACCTACAGATGATAGAATAAAATTTAGATAGAGCCATTTCAAATATGCCATTGCACAAAACAAACTTTCCAAATAATATTCAAATCTGTGCAGAGGGTTTTCATATATAAATATTTTATATGAGATTTTGCTAAGCAACGTAAGGATCAGGTTATGCTTGTAGCAAGTTGTTTTTTAATTACTGAAATTTATCCATACAGAAAATTAGAGTATTTATACATACAAAACTTTCATATAAATACTAACCATCTAAATCTATCCAGAATTGGACAAATTATTTAAAAAGATTACTCCATCAGATACTCATAATAATAACACTTCAATCTTTTTTTTTATAATTCTTGTTAAATTTATGATCAAAATGATAATCCATTAACTATACAAGATTAACTTACACCCAAGTTCACCTTATATTTAAAACAGACCACTGCCTCCAATGCCTACCATACATATAAGTTCATATATTTAGGTTCACCTTATATTTAAGATAGACATTTGGATGGTTTGGTAACTAAGATTGTTTTGAACCAAAGTTACAAATATTTCCATCCCCTTGGAAAAGATATTGACCACTCTATGAGACTCTAAGAGTGAGAAAGTAGTTGTTATCTAAGAAGTTTTTTCAGGTAGCATGGTTTTTAAATGAGTTTTGCTCATATTTTGTGAGTTTTTACATTTTTTGCTAGCCCATTTTCCTATATTTTGTCGTATATAGACATTGAAAAAATTAATTGCACATTTCACTCTTTATAATGATTGGTAGGCGAATCCCTCTAATTCTTGAGTGGATTTGATCCATCTAATTCCTACACACATTTCACTCTTGAGAATGATTGGTAGGCAAATCCCTCTAATTCGTGATTGGATTTGATTCCTCTAATGACAATAGCTCACTATTTTAATTGATTATCATGTTATCTACTTCATAGATTGCTAATTGTGTCGAGGTATTTCACAGATATTATTCCAATACAGAAACTAAAGATAGTAAGCTTACATGGATATATTCCCTGGGCACATGTAATATCAATGGTATCCGCAAAAACATGTTGGCCTTGCACATGGTTTTAAAACCATGTGAAAGGCCTCCTAAACAACCATGCAAGGCTTCTTAAACAACTCATGGTAAATTGCACTCAAGAAGATTTGTTAAAATTTTTAACCAAATTTCAATAAAAAATAAACTACTAAAATTTTATAAATTTTCAAAAATATATTATTTAAAACACTAATCAATACCTTCATTTCCCAATATTGTTTTTCCATGAGAATTGTACCATCCATCAGTGAATAATATTGAAACAAACTTAAGATATGATCAAATTCTGAATTCATTATTATTCTTTAAAATTTCTAAAAAGATTACAATTGTACTTTCAAAGTTTATTAAAATTTCTTCGTATGAATAAGGCTTACAACCCTATTTACTTTATAGGTAGTTGAATTCCACTTTACATGTGATATATGAAAATGGTGAAAAGCATCTCAATCTCTGCCACCATGCTGAAACTCGGCTAGGAGCTAAAGAACGCTGCTACATTTCCTCAAAACTGAATTTGCTACATGTTGAGCAAGGGGAGCACCGTTCTGAATGCGAAGATAACGAATATAACATCAATTCCAACCAGCTGCTTCTGGTGTTCAATGGAGAGTAGACAAACTTGAAGCTTGCTTGAAATGGATCTGATACCATGTTAGAATTGTTGTTCTGTTTAGATCGTCAAGCAATGAGTCCAAATTATTGATGTAGTGAATAGGAATGAATTATACAAACTGAACAAATCAAATCTCACAGGAAACATGCAAGTATTGCTCAGAGAATTACATTATTATCTTCATTACATAATCCGATGTTACAATAGTGTTACATAGGAAAATAATTTGAATAATTAGGGATGAATTCGAATCTACCAACTGGATGTGACTGTATCTAACTACATGGATAACTAAAGATGCCTCAATCACTATCAGAGTCCAAGTGGTTAAATCCAGATGTCTAATCAAGTCACACAATCAGTTATAATCAGTTAACTTAGTCTAACTGAAGTGATAGGTGAGAAAAGGTGCCTTATCCACATGCATCCATGCATAACTGGTGCTAACTGAATTGAAATTAATTGGAGAATAACTAAGCTTAACTAGTTCCAACTCCAATTGACTGAAGGAGGTTGGTGCATGGACTCCCAGTCGCTCCTAAAATGTAGGGATTGGCATAAGAAGCACCTAAACTGATGCATGCAAGTGCAGACAGTGGAAGTTAGCCTTGATTGGTGTTCCCCACACTCTAGTAACTGGTACATGGCCCCATTAGGCCAAGTGGACCCAAATAATTAAATAAAACTCCTAAATTAGGCTAAAATAATCTATTAGACAGTTTGGTTAAGGGAGGATTATAAATCCTAACACAACTACCTTGTTCTTCGACTTCAACTAGAAGGAGGCTACAACCTCCTTTCCTTGCCCCATCTTGCCACCTAGACAAGAAGATAGACACTAAACTGTTGAACCACAACCACACTGATCTTGCAGACCTGCTAATCAACACTTGTACTATACTGCATAATCACTGTCACTGATCACTACACCACAACTGTATCACACTGCTCAACCACTGTCACTGATCGCTGCAACACAACTATATCACAATGTTCAACCATTGTCACTGACTGTTGCACCAAAACTGTATCACATTGCTCAACCACTGTCACTAATCATCAAATGATCACTTCTCATAAATTAACCACTGCACCATACCTCATCATCATAGGTATGCATCATTGTCATAGGGTATGCATCATCGCCATAGGGTATGCATCCTCATCATAAAAATATACATCATCATCATTTCAATGTGCAGCATTTATGCATAATCATTATCAATTATACATCATAGTGCATAGGAGAGCATCATCACACTATGGTATGCATGCACATCATATTGTATAGTAGTGCATCAACATCATAGAGTGTACATCATTATCACATGCATTATCACGATAAAGTGTATAATATCATAGAATAAAGGTATGCAACATCATGATCATAGCCTCCACAATGACTCCAAATATATATACCAATATAGAGGCTCACATAATAAGATCAAAGATGAACTCTATCCATGAGAGACATTTTTCATCACAAAAGAAACCGAAAAGAATGAACCATACCTTTTTGAAGATCACAAGATGAAGAAATAGTAGAAAAACCAAAATAATCTCTAGATCATGCCACCACATATCCCTCGTAACAATATTTCCAATGAGCCAATAATTTTGTAATTCGATTCCGTATGAGAAAGTTATGCCAATTTAAGTGAAGATGCCCAGAAATTTCTCCTCCACAAAGTTTCACACATTTCTCCAAGAGTTGGGGAAATACTAAGAGAATTGATGATGAACAAATGAAATGTTTGATTTTCTATTTATATAGGTTATGGAGGAAATTTAGTACCTAAAACTAGGCCAACATGCAATTCAAACTTACAAATAATTAATTTCTCTTTTGTTTGGTCGGCTGACCCAAAAAGGTGGGATGCACACACTTCAAAAATTCATATCTCTTCAGTCGTAAGGAGTTAGAAGATGGTTCACATATCAACAAAAATGTATTGACGATGACACTCTCCCTATGATGGGTTTATTTTCAAATTATTGGTCTAATACCCTTAAATTCTTCAATATGTTCAGGACGTCAAAGACCCCACACATGAGGGTGCCAAAGACCATACCACCAACTGCAAGAGTTTCAAAGTCATCTTCAACATATCAATGAACTTCCATGGAATCTACCTACCGCTACTTCCCAATATCCATATAACCACAAAGAGGACTGTACATCACCATCAACAAGCTACCAAGTGTGTGGGTTCAATACCCAAGACACCACATGCAAGGGTTTCAAGGATTTTTTCAAAGATATCATATAATATTTAAACAACATACTTTCCATGGAATTCAAGCCCATCGCATAGGACTCCATCGCCAAGTGATGAGGGCATCATGACCAAATATTCCATCATATCAAAGGCTCCAATAATCATGGGCTTACAAACCACCATATGTATGGATTCCAAGACCCAAATCATTTCCAAATGCACCATCAATGATCATATATAGTCCAACGGTCATCATGCTACCATTTATGTGGGTGCCAAACCTTCTCATGCATAATGACCATCTCCAAGGGTTCCATGACCCCAACAATGGCTACATGGGCATCAAGATCTTCATCAAGGGTTCCAAGTCTTCATCAAGTCATTAATGACCATATCATCACCTTTAAGGACCATTAAGATATCAAATGTGGGTACATGGGATTCTTCAGGGATTCTTCATCAAGCAAGGGGATTCATAGGCTTCTTCAACCACCTCAACCACACTAGAAGACCTCCAAGGGTTAAGATCCATCATGACATCACCTGTGGGGTTGATAGACCTTCTCTTGGGGTACCATGACACGATTAAAAACACAAATGACCACAAAATGGGTCATTTGGATTATACACTTCTTCAACCCACCAATGACACTTTTTTAGGGTACATGGACATAGGTTGTCGTACTGGGGAACCAAGGAAACAACTGGGGAACCATAGAACCAACTTAGGGGTACTTAAACACTCTACAAGGTGTTTAGGGATTTTTCCATTGTCCCAAGGGCTCCAAGGGATTCAAGATTGGGCTTGGACAAGGTAAAAAGGGATCCTCTGACATAGGAAACCACAAACTAAACAACAACCCTTAGGGGATCCACAAGGGACACCATGGACTCAATAGTTGGCATCAATGACCAGACATCGTTGGCATCAATGACAACTTAATCAATATTAAGTAGGGAAAATATATTTACTTATTATATATTTTAGTCTTGTAACTTGCTTGTGATTATCACCTTTAAGAGGCTTGCAAGTTTAAGTATGCATAGAATAGGGTGTATGCTAGGATCTATTCATTGGAGGGGTATGCTTGTATGCTAACCCTTCCTTTGAAGGGTTTTCATGAAACCCCAAAGGCTTGAAGGGGAATTTTCTTGTTTTGTAGGTGTTCCAACTATAAGTAATCTCAAACACGCCCAAGATAAAACATCTCTAGGTATCCATTTTCCAAGGATTAAAAACACTAGTGTGCTACGCCATCTCATCAACCATTTAAACTTCAATTTTTTTTTTTTTTTTTGAGGAAATATGGGTTTCTTCAAAGCTGCCATAATTTTCAGATTTCCAATTTCGTCGAGCCAATGTATTTTCCCATGCTTTATCTTTATTTTTAGGCTTGATTTCTCTTGTTTTATTTTTGATTTATCCTTATTTCTTAACATCAAACTAACATAAATAATTCAGCCCTAAATAATTCACGAATTCAGATTTTGAGTTAGGGTGTCATGCTAGAATGATCACATATAAAAATCCGAGCTATTTACTAACGCGTTTAGGCTGATTTAAGTGGTTTATGTTCTCCTAATTCATTTTATATAATTCTGGAAAATTCACATTGACATATTTTACTTAATTCTGGAATTTTTTATGAGCAACTAGCATGTTTTAATTTTCAGATTTTGTGGTGAATCATTTTGCTCATTACTTCACAATGAATTCTGAAAATTTCAGAGTAATTTTTGTTTATTTGTATAAAAACAATCATCTATAATAAAAAATACTTATTTTAAGTGTTTCTCTTGGTTAATTTTGATTGTAATTCATTGTCTTATGAAGCACAGGTAAATTGGTGAAGTGTTACACGAAATTTTGGAAATTACTTGTGCAACTTTATTTTACCTGCAATATTTTTCTCTTGCACTAATATTGGGATGTTATTCACATACAAATTATGGACTAATGACTAATGATGTTTAAGTTGTCTACATTCTTGTTAAAATAGTAGTTATAAATCTGGAATCTTCATCTAAATCCTTGAGTGACAATTTGCTTTAGAATTCTCTCAAACAAGCCCTTACCTTGAGCTAAGAACTCGTGTTTTAAAAATATGATTGGATAACTTGCTTCATGTATTTTTAGTTTTGGATACTTTCTATTTTGCAGTAAATAAGCCCACTATTTAACCACAGAATTGACAATTCATTGTGAGTTTACTTTTCTGCAATATATTTTACATTTCTAGAATTGATGATATTTAATGTTCATGGGTTTGTATTATTCAAATTGATCCATTGTTCATGCTGATATATTTTTATTGTTTGAGTATTTCCACTCAAGTGTTTGATTTACTTAGCATTTTAATAATCTAACACATTTAGCACTATTGCGGAAATTAACTTTGGCTTACTCTCACAAACCTAAGTAAGTTGTAATCAATCCCATCTTTGTTCTCTTCAATAGGACATCACTTAAGCAAATCTAGGGAAGCCCCCCTTGACCTTGAGAGTTGGTCAAAAGTGAGGGAAGTTAGCACTGAGGTGACAGTGGTGCTTTCTTGCAAAGTTTCCCCTTGATAACACTAGTGGATTAGGGCTTTTCCACTCAAGCGCCAAATCAAGCTGTAGTAGAAGGTAAATGTTGAATAAAGTGTCACGAAACTAATTATGGAAATACTGTCTCTTGATGAGGACTAGGGAGTTGTACACTTTGCTAAGTTGAGGCGAGAGAGCTTGCATCATGCTAAATTAGGACCTCATAAACTAGATCCCCAAGTAGGTTTAAGTTGTCGCGATATCTATCTCTATGCCTTAGAAGTAGAATGTAGGTTAGAGAGAAAGCTCTTTAAATACTTGAAGTTCACGATCTTGGATTTACCCATGTTGATTATCAATTGTCGAAAGTCACAAAAATGGGCCAAGGAATCAATTTGTCTTTGTAGACTCTCAGGACGAGAGGCCATCAAGATCAAGTCATCAATGGAAAGGAGTGGAGAAATCAAAACTTGATGTAGAAATAAAACATCTCCAACCTTGATGTGTTCATGGAGGAATGATTCCAATTGGTCAATGTAGATCCCAAAGAGGGTGGGAGATAAGGGGCATCCCTTCTTTACCCCATTGGTACTATCGAGTCTGGATGAAGTAAGAAAGCACATGTGTCATCTGGAGGTGACCCATAATCGACTCATACAATTTCATTATGGTAGCTAAGAGGTTCTTGAAGATGCCAATGTCATGAAGCCTTTGGAATAGGGCCTCTCTTGGGTCCTTTTTAAACGTTCTCAAAAGTCTATAAAGTAACAATAAGCTTTCAAAGAGCGGTGGCGATCCTCCTCAATATTTGTTGAGTGTGACGATGTGATTGATTGTTTGGTACTTTGGGAGAAAACTAGCATTTTCTCTAGCCTTAAGGTGTTGAATCTCTAGCTCATTTGAAATCCATAGATGTATGGAATAAATATTGGAGAGTGTGTTTTACCATGATAGTTTGGTAATTGTTTGGATATGAACTACTCATCGATTTGTGGATTGGGTGAATGACGCATCTACACCAGGAGTGGGGGAAGGTGAAGCATACGACATATGATTAAATAAATTAGCAATTTGTGAATGGAGAGATTGGATGCCTTGCTTGAGGAATTAGGCCTAGAGGGACTCCCTCATCTATTTTTCTATTGGTGCTTATAAGCTCGACTACTCTCTTGATGTTTCTCTCAAAGAAGAGGTGGCATGAAGGGGGGTGGGTGAGGGGATATGGGTGGGGGGTTGTCTGGTAATGTAATAAAGGGAGGTCTTGTGGGAGAACATAGAATGGGGGTATATGTATAGGGAATGGTGTGGTGTTTAGGGAAAAGAATATGCCAAAAGGTTTTTGGTGAGTGGTGGGGATCCATGCAAATTTCACAGTTCCTCAAGGTGAGGAATGCACACTTCTTATGATGGAGGAGGCAATAATAGGTTTTGTGTAGGTAAGGGGAAGACGAGGGCTCATGTGTGAGGGTGAGGTGGAGATGCTTATGGAGGGTTCTTTAATCCTCGATGAACCAATGGTTCATGCAGTAGGATTCGGGGTGGACTTATGGTTGTGCTATCAAGTGGAGCGGGGGTAAGAATTGTTTCCTCCTCAAAGGCTCTAGAGAGTGTATCATACTTGGATGTGGCTATGTTTAGTGACATGAATTGAGATATGGGGGAGGGGGTAACAACTATTTTAAGGTGGGTGGAGTATGAGTTGACATATTCTTTGTAAAAAATAATTATGGTGTGAGGGAGTGCTAAGGGATAGAGGGTGGTGTAGAGAAGAAGGTGAGGAGCGCATGGTTTTCCAGAGTGAAGGGAGACATAGAGATGTGTTAGATATGTAGAAGGAGGTCCTCATTTTCCAAGAAGTAGTCCACCACATTGCCCCTTCTGTAGTGGGGGAATAAAGTTAAACCACTTGACTCAAAATAGCAAAGGGGATATTTCAACATCAACAGATCGTGGGGTTCATCGAGCTGTAAAATGTTGATGTTTGAGAAAATATGAAGATATTTGAACTTTAAAACTTTAAATGTAGAGATAATGAACAATAGAATCAATGGAATGTCCAATAACACAAATAATTGATCCACAACACAAGATGTACCTTGGGAAGACCCTAAAAATAATGAGGATGAAAACCCATCAATTATTCAAAGTATAATATGATAGATTCGAGAGAATGTATTTTACAAAATAGCATATTGCTTGATAAGAGAGAATATAGAGTAATATAAAATAGAGAGAAACTGTATCAACTGTAATAAACTTTCCATATGCCCAACACATTAATAACAAGCCAAAATCATTGTCATGCATAGAACAACTAATGGTTGCATTCCTTTAGTGCACACATACACCAAAATTGCGCACTTCCTTCAAAGGTTCCAAGTCAGTTCATTGGATCATCATCATGCACATCTATACCTTCCATCATGGACATTAGATGATAGTTAATTGAAATTGGATTGAACTCAATATGCCCAACACATTAATAAACTTTCCATATTCCCAACACATTAATAACAAGCCAAAATCACTAGGATGCATAGAATAACGAGTGGTTGCATTCCTTTCGTGCACACATACACCAAAACTGTGCATTGCCTTCAAAGGTGGCAAGTCAGTTCATCAGATTCTTCATCATGCACAACATATGCGCCATACATTCCATCATTGACATTAACTGATATGAGAGTGGACTCAATATCTAACTGAATGTATGAACACTTAGTTAACACGAGAACATAAGTGCCATAGTGATTTAACTCAACTATTGAAATGAAAACACTTTTATAACTAAAGTGTCGTCTTTTGATTAACTTAAGTGTCATCTTTTAGTTTAACTAAAGAGTAAACACTTTAGTTAACTAGTCCATATTTCTTTAACACTTAGTTAACTATTATTAACTGAATCATGATGATTGATTTACTGAAGTGACCATTGAGCTCTTCTTTACTTAACTAATTGCATACATTAATATCTCAACTGAAGCATTGATTGAGGCATACATATTTAATTGAAGCTTTATGACTCGAGTTCACTTAGTCATTGGAAATTCAAATTCTCTTTCTCTTTATCTCTTTATCTTTACCACATGGTCTATGTGTTAATGTTAATAATCTATCATATCATACTATACTCGGAAGAGTTGTCACATGCTATGATCATATTATATTACTCTCGAACCACATAGTCATATGTTAAAGTAATTCACTCTAGAGATGACCAGTCTCTAGAGGAGACTTAACAACTTTATCCATCTCGAATGACCATGGTTAGTAATATATCACATCACATTTGATTATTCAACATGCAAAGTGTTAAAGTTTTGGTTAGGTTAGAGTTTGAAATAAGCAAGTTAAAATTTTATACTTTAATGGATAAAACAAAACTAAAACAAAACTAGATCCAGAGCAATACTGTAGCAATACTTCAAAACATAATTTTCATCTCTTTCAACTTTAACACTCCAATGGTCACTGTGTTAAAGTTGTTCCTTAGATACAATTTATCAAATGCAATTGACAAAACATAAATACTAACCATAGTAGTAGTAAAGACTAATACACAATAAGTAATAAAGGTTTGTTGAGATATGGGTTGGATTTTCCTTATACTTAGACATATTGAGTCAACTCTTGTCACTGAAAGGAAAAGCTGTTAGAGGACATACTTTGAGAGAGATAAGGTTAACATACTACAGGTTTAGGTTAGACACATACAATACTGATAAGATATCCCAGAAGTCTTGTTCCACTTACAACCATAGTTATGACCTGAGTCTGAAGTACCCAATGAGTCACAACCCAAGTCTGTGGCATACAAACCGAGTTACAACCATAGTCTAAAAGAAGAAGAGGTTATTGTCTCATTATAACAACAATAATAAGTCATAGCTCACAATTTGGGCAGACCATAAGGGTTACACCGGTACATAAGGTCACTTCTCAGCAAAGAAGGTCAAATAACCCATATCCCAGTCAAGGAGAACTCAAACAACTAAAGATCAACACTTAAGGGGATTACACAATCATGATTTATCCTTAGTGGCTTTCACAAGTCACGACCCAGTAGGAATGTGTCACCATAGTCATAAAATATCCCATAGGTCATTAACACAGTCACAACCAGTCGCAGTCACAACCAACCCACACAGTCATGATCTGCTGGTAGAAGGAAGCTACAACCAAGGTTCATTCCATGGAGGGTTGCCACGACCCACGACCAACCCACATAGTCACGGTATGCTAGTAGAAGTAAACTACAACCAAGGTTCAGTCCATGGAGGGTTTCCACATTCCACGAGTATCCCTAGAGGGATTTCAACAGTCATGGTACAACAATGAAAGATTAAATCCCAGGAAAAGGAGGTCACCATCAGTCATGGCCTGCTAAGAAGAGGCAAACACAATCATGTCCAACCTAGAGAGGGTTCTTCAACATCCACGACCAACCACGAAGAATACATATACAATCACGACCAGGTAAAGGTGTATCATACATTCACTAAGGATATACATGACCCAATCCACAATATGGATGAAGCAGTAAGAACCC
Organism: Pseudotsuga menziesii; assembly: GCA_001517045.1. Classification (NCBI taxonomy): domain Eukaryota; kingdom Viridiplantae; phylum Streptophyta; class Pinopsida; order Pinales; family Pinaceae; genus Pseudotsuga; species Pseudotsuga menziesii. The sequence goes on from LPNX010003980.1 coordinate 56,416, forward strand.
AAAATGTCCACTCAAAGCAGTAGTAACCCTAGGCATCATCACAAACCAACAACAATGGCTTGAAAAAGGAGACAACAATTTTAACCGACTGAGTGGAGAGGTGGAAGCGGCTTAGGATGGAAACAAAACCCTAGATGTCAACCCAAATATCAACAAAAAACCCTAGAGAAGGTATAATATCATATTTTCAATCTTCTCTTGTGAACACATGCTCTAAAAATGAAATTCAAGGCTTGAATTTATAATCTTAACAAACCTTCTAGAAGGGTCAATCCACTAACCCCTAGATTTTAGGGTTGTTTCCAAACATAACATAAAATAAGATTAGGTTGACTTAGAATAGGGTACTAAAGGTCATATGGTCAATAACAATAAAACAATAAAATAAAATTCATTATACCAAAGGTACACACAATAGGCGCGCTAGGAACAAGTAAAAGATAAAGGACCATAAGTCAACCAAAGGGGTCAAAATAATAATTTAAGGAAACCCTTATACCCATAAGACCAAGGTGTACCATAAGGGTGGAGAAACAACCCCTTTTACCCATAGGACTAACAAGACCAAGGAATTTAATCTTTTCTCTCTCTCAAGGTATATATATATATATATATAATAACTATATAAGGATAAGATCCAAAGTGATGATGTTATCCTCTGGTCCTCATTACTGTTCCTAAGTGTTAGGTGCTATGTGACATCATTAAGGGGTGGTAAGTCCCTTGAGAAACAACCTAACAATAACCAAATAGGAGAGAGGACATCACACATCATCATCTTGGTCAACTTGACCAAGATCCACCGGGTTAAATGACCTTGAATGTACATGCAGGAATTGATTGGTCCCGGACCAAGAAGCTACCATGTCCTAGACTAGGAATGTCTCTACCTCAACATGTAGGATCTGCTTGGTCCCGGACCAAGAAACTTTCTGGTCCTATACCAAGAACCCTAGAGGAATATAGGGGCCCTAACCATGTGTTAGGGACTTTTCCATGGCATCAACATGCTTGGTCCCAAACCAAGAACCCCATGAGACTATCGGTGGCCCTAGGGCACCTTTTAGGGTATTACTCTGCCCTAGTTAGCTGACTAGGGTACCATACTCCCTGAGAATGGGTCTCACAAATGCACTATCTTTAACACAAAAATATACCTCTATGACTGGAGGTCCACCCCATGGGTACCCATTATCACTAGGTGACCGCATGAGAATCATGACTTAATATTACTTAGAAGTCCACCTCATATGAGAATCATGAATTGATATTACCCACAAGTCTGAATTGATATTACTCACAAGTCTATAGCCTTGATATTATTCACAGGACCTTAAAACATCACCACCTCAATCATATGAGAATATAGGACTTGATATTACTTAGAATTCTACAACCTTGATATTACTCAGAAGAATTTAGTCATCCTTACGGATTTACTCCAATTAACTTAGTCAACCTCAGTATTTATACCTCAACACATGAGGCCCAATCATGGTTGCAAAAGATTGGCTTGGAAAATGACTCCAGGTAATGTACATTTAACACTCCTTCTTAGTGAGGGAGGCATTCTATTCCATACCCATCTTGTCTCATAATTACCTATGCTTAGTCACAGACATGATTTGTTAACACATTTACATTCTTGCAATATGCTCTTCGATCTCAATGTACCGAAGTATTACCTCACTGGACCATGTTTTTTATGAAGTGAATCTTGATCTCAATGTGTTTTATCATAACACAGGGTTTTTGGAAAGTTATAGACTCAATATTTTAACCCAACAAGTAGTTTTCCAAGCTACAAAATTTCTTGGCAGGTAGTACTGTTCACAATTTTTTCTTCTTCTTCTGTAGTACTAGCTGTAACATACCTAGATTATCTCAGGCTAAAAAAATAGTTGGATAACACAACATATAATAGTTTCCCTATACTAGAAACCATGGATTTCAAATCCACCATACAAAATTTTGCAACACATTAAATGTGTAATATACTTGTAGAAGGAGAGTCTCATTTTTCCTTTCAATATTCAACATTTGTTGACTTCTAGAATCGTCTACTATTTGGAGAAGTTCTATGCGATATTTCCATTCTCTGTGATGTTCTCCAAGGCATGACCACTTTGACAATGATTTTATATTCTTTTTTTATACCACAGTACCCTATTATTCAACTATGTGGCTATCTGACCTCTCCAAGAGGTTTGACTACTCCCCAATGGTCCTGACTATAACTCTTCTCAAGTATATGATAGTCTCTGAGACCTTGACTATGTATCTTATCATGTGGATTATGTCCATAAGAGATGCTACAACGCCTGGATGCATGATTCATGTACCATGAAGTATCATAGCTATGTGCAACTTAGTGGTTTTCCTGTAGCATGACTTAATAGAGCCATGTACCACTACATAGATAGGATGAGCCATATATCATTGTATGGCTAAATGATGTTTGAGCCATATATCACTTCATGAATTACCAGTGGGGAGAACTTTATGAGTCATATCCCTCATGACTTACTGGTAGGGACTTTATCTACTGATGCCTATGATGACACATCAATACTCCCTCTTCAACAAGAGAATTCTTTTTGGTTTACACGAAGCTTATCTCAGAAGTACTCAAATTTACTTTAGACAGAGGCTAAGTAAGCATTTTGGGAATTCTGCTCATCCATCGATATGTACCATGTCTCAGGTATAACTGACTTTGAATCTTTACTTCTTTACATTATGCTCGATCTGGAGCAACATCTCTGATGCTATCTTTCTTGATCACTGCACTAGTTAGAATCCATATATCCTTGAAACTTTATTTCACTATCCGAGACGCAGGTTAGTATACATTCACTTGTACCAAGTAGGTACCTCAACACATGCTTTGTTGTACATGTATATGTACTGACTGCAAAGCATATATCTAGCCTGGTGCTAATCAGGTACATCTCAACTGACTTTGAGATCCCCCAAATCTGAAGAAGTATTATCTTCAGATTCATTATCATATGTGTGGCCATGGACTTATAGTCCATTATCCTAAATCTCTTCAGGAAATTTACTGAGTATTTTCATTAACTGAGGAAAATTTTATATGGTGATTGCCACACCTCTAATCCAAAGAAGCATGACAAGATTCTTTGAATACTGTGATCTCCTTCCTTCTAAATATGAGCACCATGTAGGTATCCTCTTAACATGAGGTACATCAACTAGTTATACTGGTTCTTCAGGAGCTAGCGAATCTAGCTTCTCCCTCTCAACATCTGGATGTGAGAATGATAAACTGGATCCTCCATCTATGCCTGAAACATACTGAAGCCCTTCTAACACATGAATTTAAATAAGATAACTTAACTTTCTTCAAGAGTATTCCTCATCTTTTAAAATAGTATTAGTGATTCTATTCTGGATATGTATATGGTTGGAGGATTCTTCCCATAGACACATAGCAACCTCCCGATATGCTCCCAGAAGCTTCCTGCTTTAGGTAATCCTGCTCTCATTTGGGATTTTTCATTAGAATAAATCCTCATTCAATGCATGCCATTGTCTTCTTGTAGGTTAAGGCATGCTTTTTTTTCCCTACAAGCCAAATTTATTCTAATGGTTAGAATCATTGCATAACCATGAAATTCATTGACATGAATACTTTAATACACTAACAATGTTTTACACAATTATGTACAAATATTAATTAATGTTTCAACATAACCCCATTCATATCTCATGTAATGTTATGCATCCCTATATTGTTCTTTATTTAATCATAACATGTACTTTCATTAGTTTTTACTATTTTCCAATAAAATATTATAATAGACGTTTGATCAGTTATCCTTATAACATACTTCCTAATACTAGGAATACAAATATCTAAAAAACTATAATGAAACACATTCAAAACCCTTTAGATCTTATTTATAAAAACATATGATAATCAAACTACATAAACTTACATTTTATTGTTTTGTGTGGGCTCCCTCTTGATTTATGCATCCTTGCAAAGATTACTGGAGTCCCTATATTTCAATCTTCTTCATTCACTGCAACTTTAACTATGAAAATTTAATATCATGAAATAGGTAGAAAATATATACATGGGAAATTAGGGTCCCATTCAAACCAGAAATAATGCTCTTTTTTACTAAAGGAAATACTCCTTCCGACAATCATCATCTTTTTCCTCTGATGATTTCTTCTGAGTCGGTTCATATTCTATAGCCGTAGAAGCATGAAACCAATATTCACCCTTCTTCTTTTCTTTGCATTCCTGTGCATAATGACCCTTATTTTGACAATTGTAGCATCGAACCTTTGACTTGTCGAAGTATTTATTGAACTCTTTCTTCTTTGAATGGAAGAAATCCTTTGGAACGAATGGTTTCCTCCCTTTCTTCATTCTTTCTGTGAGGGAAATATTTGCTTTCGTGGCACACACTAAATTTCTTTAGATTCACCCCTCCTCTTGGAGGCAGTCATGTCACGATCTCTCGAAGTTAGTTTTCTCTTCTCGACCGTTTACCACAACCAAGAATGTCTCCCATGTGGATGGGAGACCATCAATAATGGTTTGGAGAAGATAACCTTCATCCGTTACTAATCCAATACTAGCAAGATGATCTCTTACCTGAGAGATATTGGTGAAGAATGATGCCACAATCTCGTCCTTCTCCATATTTAGGTTCCAGAGCTAATTCTTCAAAGCCCTCTTTTGACTCAGGGCCTTCTTCTCATAAAGTTTTGTCAATGTATCAAAATATTCCTTTGTAGTTTTCAACATAATGATCACGGAAATCAAATTGTCCTTAACCGAATCATAGATGATCTGTTTGGCCTTTGCTTGATTCTTCTTGAAGTTGACTCTCCCTGCATTAGTTGTAGGCTCCTCCATCACTATGGAAACATAGCTATCAAGTTCATGTTCCTCAAGAATGTTTAATAATATCACCTTCCAAGTGCTGAAATTGGAAATGCCCTCAAGACAGACTTCTTGTCAAATGGAGATCGATGCCATGGATCTTCAAAATGTTGCACAACTCCTCTGGGTCTACATAGGATTCTAGTTTCTTTCACAAACTAATCTCCTTCACGTCCTTATCTCTGATACCATGTTGATGTTTGAGCAAATATGAATATTTGAACTTTAAAACTTTAAATGTAGAGATACTGAACAATATAATCAATGGAACATTCAATGACACAAATCATTCATCCAAAACACACGATGTACCTTGGGAAAACCTTCAAAATAATGAGGATGAAAAACCCAACAATTATTCAGAGTATAATGTGATAGATCGGAGAGAATGACTTTTCCAAAATAGCAGATTGTCTGATAAGAGAGAATACAGAGCAATAGAGAATAGGGAGCAACTGTATCAACTGCAATAAAATTTCCATGTGCTCAACACATTAATAACATGAAAAAATCACTGTCATGCATAGAACAACAAATTGTTGCATGCCTTTAGTGCACACATACAACAAAATTACACACTTCCTTCAAAGGTTCCAAGTTGGTTCATTGGATTCATCATCATGCACAACATATGCACTGTACCTTCCATCATGGACATTAGCTGATAGTTAATTGACATTGGATTGAACTCAATATCTAACTGAATATATGAACACTTAGTTAACATGCTAACATAAGTGCCATAGTGCTTTAACTCAAGTGTTGACCTGCAAACACTTTTATAACTAAAGTGTCATGTTTTGATTAACTTAAGTGTCATCTTTTATTTTGACTAAAGTGTAAACACTTTAGTTAACTAGTTCATCTTTCTTTAACACTTAGTTACTTATTATTAATTGAATCATGGTGATTGATTTATTAAAGTGATCACTGAGCTCTTCTTTACTTAAATGATTGCATACATTAATATTTCAACTGGTGATTTAATTGATGCATTGATTGAGGCATACATGTTTAACTGAAGCTTCAATGACTCTAGTTCGCTTAGTCATTGGAAATTCTCTTTTTCTTTCTCTTTATCTCTTTATTGCTTATATATTTATCTTTACCGCATGGTCTATTTGTTAATGTTAATCATATATCATATCATATTATACTTAGAAGAATTGTAACATGTTATGATCATATTATATTACTCTCGGACCATATAGTCATATGCTAAAGTATTTCACTCTAGAGGTGATCAGTCTCTAGAGGATACTTAATAGCTTTATCCCTCTCAAATGACCATGGTTAGTAATATATCACATAACATTTGATGATTCAACATGCAAAGCATATATCTCTATGACTAGAGGTCCACCCCATGGGTACCCACTATCACTAGGTGATGTATGGGAATCATGACTTGATATTACTCACAAGTCCACCTCTATAACTAGAGGTCCACCTCACAGGGTAACTTTTATGAGAATCATGAATTGATATTACCCACAAGTATGACTTGATATTAATCACAAGTCTACAACCTTGATATTACTCATAGGACTTTAGTCATCCTTAGCTTCACCCTCATGGATCTACTTCACGTTATCGAGTCCAACTTAGTCTCTCTAGCTCAACACATGAGGCCCAATCTTGGTTGCACAATATTGGCTTGGATAATGAGTCCTGATGGTGTACATTTAACATTCAAGGTGTATCCCATATACTATGAAAGGCTATAGCTCTTGGAGGCAAAGTGCGTCCTCATCTTTGTCATGTATATACACCTGTAGGTTTATGGTATGGGCATTGAAGTCCCCCAGAAGAATGACCTCCCCAATAGTGGCATAGAGGGATATGTCGGCATAAAAATCAAGGAAAGGGTCCTCCTTCGAGTCCCTTTGAAGTGTGAAGTGTGACAAGGGTGGGGGAAATAAAATATAATGAAGTAACTATCTCAAAGTAGATGGCTACTCTAATGAATCTAGACCTACAAAAACCTAGCATGTTTGTTTGGTGCCACCATAATGGCCCAACTCTAGATGGAGTCTTATATGAAACAAACAACCTATCCAAATACTCTAATGCCATTAGAGTGTCTCTTGTTAGCAAGAACATTCCCGATGATATCCATGGATCTAAGGTTGTGTTCATGTGTGGTTCGTGTGTGTCCCTATGAGAGAAAAAGGTCATGGGACCCAACCCTAGGACAATCAGAGCATAGGAACCCTAGATGTTTAGATGAGTTACTTCTAGTGAACTATAATTCTTACTATTTTAATTTAAAAAAGAATGTGTTGAATTGGAGGTCCAAGTATAAGGGAATTTTTTTGATATTAAATTTGCACAAGTGGGATCTATGTGGCCCATCTCTTTGTCCATTGTCAGGTTTGGTGGAGTGATTTTGACCATATTTTCTTTAGTTGTGAATGTTCAAGTTAAATTTGGTATTATCACTTGGACTTTAGCTAGTATGAGACATAAATTAAGAAACTTAAACATTAAGAAATTTCTTGTGTAGTTAGGTTTGGGAGAATTCCAAGTCCTTGTTAAAAAATAAACAAGAAAGGCATTTATTTTTATTGATTATTAGTATGTGATTAGGATGGCGAGGCACTCCTTTTTTAAATAAAAAAGTATGAAGAGTGGATTGGGCCAAGAGAAAAATAAAGGCAAGTTAACTTCTTTAGTGATACATGGAGCTAGTAAGGAGATCTTTTAGAAATAAGTAGGTAAGTTATTTATTTTTTCCGATGATTAGTATTTTATTGTATGTTATTTCAATGGTCAGGAACTATTCCTTTTCTTAATTACAAGTATCAAGAGTGGATTGGCCCAATATATATAGATAAAATGTTAATTAACTCATTCGATGATGCATGTAGCAAGGAACTCTTAAAAATTAGGATTATATCTTCTTCACAAGGATTTAATTTCCAACTCTAGCTTTTTAATTTAGACTTCCTATTGGTTGGAAAAGAGCATAATGTTAGTGAAACCTATATCTTTCTTCCTAAAAGGGAACTACGAGACTATGAGGGATGGACAATTATAGGAATGGAAGACCAAGGTTGGTTATCGGCTTGGACTCCTTCTACCTTTCCTACGTGCCTATGCAAGATCAAGGTCATGTGCAAACCAAGGAAGGTTTACACTAATGCTCTCTTGGAAATTGGACTCGACCTTTGGCCACCCTGCTAGTTGTATCAACAATATTTATTATGATAAACAATGTAGCTAAGATTTCAAATTTATGGAAACCATTGGCCTTTAAGGAATTTTTAAGATTTGGAGGATTTCACTCTTGCATTTCTTTGTGCTAGAATTATAGCTTAATAATAGGAAAATTGAGATAACTCAATCCTAAAGGATCACGAAATTATGATCTAGAATCCAGATAGTATCCCTTTTAAGAATTAAATTCACCTATCGATTAGATTTGGTAGGTGTAGACTCCTTTAAATAAATTAAATAAGATACGTTTATTAATTTCCAATAAATGAATGAAAGTAGTTCAATGAGATTGCTTGGTACATAAGTGGCAATACAAAGTGGGAGTGTGGAGGCTACTCCTACAAAAGCAACAATGAAGCTAATATCTATGGTTTAGGTGCAATTATCATAATGATGAAAGGAAATATAATGGCGTTGAGTACATGGGGAGCCTTAATGCTCTAGTACTTGATGTGGGACCAATAAAAGAGGGGTTCCTCCTTTGAATTCAATTGTGAATCTCTCCTACCATTTGAGGCAAAAAGAAAGAATCTCTATATAGAAATCCGATTGAAGGTGTTGGATCTGACTCAAGGATTGTTTCTCTAGCTAGAAGAGGTGATCTTCTATTAGCAGCTAGTAGAGGGGGGATTCCTGTTGGTTAGGCATAAAATGCCTTGCGGCCTTAGAAGATAACCCTGCATGGGTTTCATTTTTTGGGGCTGCATTGTCTATTGGGGTCTCATAGATTTGGGTTTCTTCATGGTTCTACACTTCGCCTACCTCTAGGTACCCCTATCCATTGGGAGCACGAGGAAAAAATATGTGACCCACTAAGCAGTGTCAAGTCTTGTAGGGGTTGGAGAATGTGAAATCTGAGCTTGAACGTCTTTCCCAAGTATAGCATTAGGCATTGTTGATTTGGGTATTGAAAAAAGGTGGAGAGAGAGTTTTGAGACTCTTTAAAAGGTAGTGGAATCACCACGTATCTTAAGTAATGAGGGAAAAAGAATATGAAGTGCTCCTTTGTCTCTATATCTTGTCTATGGCTATATATGTCTTCACACATTACTATATATATATATATNGATTCTTTGCTACCTCTTGTTAGGATTATTATTAATCCTCCCTTTGACCACTTAAGTCTATTTGTTTATTTCCCTATCTTAGGAGGTATTCATCACTTCACCAATGCACGGGGACACATCTAGTGGACATCTACCACTTACTACACATGTCTTCATGAATTTTGGTGCTGCATGGATCAATTCCTGTAATTTAGGAACCCACTCAGAATGCCACCAGTAGTGTCCAACAATTGAATCCAATAGGTATTTAGTTATGTCTAGTTATGATTTGATCCCCACCAGTTAGTTCAATCCTAGTCTCTCCAGCACTAGTTTGCATGATTTAAGGGAGGTAGGGAAAATTTACTCACCTACCCTCTTCAGTTAACTGGTTGTGAACTAATTTAGTGATTCAGAGTTGCACTAGTTAGCTCTAGTGGTGATTTTTCCACACTGAGTTAGCCCCTGAGTCAGTTTAGGTTGGTAGATTCAATTTCCTCTGTAGGTATTCAAATTATTCCTTGACGTTGTATTATATATTCACCCATAATGATGAATAATATTGTATGGAATATTTCTCATATTGTTCTTCAACTGATTGTGTAATAACAATTATTCTTATTCTCTATATTTCTCTTATGCAATCTAAATGAAGACTATTTCTGTCCCAAGATCTTCCTGTCAGAATCTAATACCTCTATACCTATTGTTTTACTACTGTTATATCTATTAATTATTTTTCAGATCTGATTTATGTGCAATAAGTTTCCTTCTAGGGATGAAACTTATCCAAGTTGTTTGGTATCTTTTCTCCTTGGATTTCCTACAATATTGGGCTGTTTGCGTTAGTATAATTAATGTTATTGGTCATTCCTAGTAAATGAAAGTTTATTTTATGTAAATAAACATACATGAAATTACTTTAGTTTAATAAATAAGTTAATACAAAGACATTATTAATATCTCTCTCTTCTCACTTGTATAAATGTAAGAAGACTTATTCTATCTTTAATGAACTAATATTTGATGCTTCTCTCTTTCAACTATGTACGATACTCTTTCTTCTCTCTTTCAACTATGTATGATTCTCTTTCTACTCTTCTAGTTCATTTTCCTGGTATGGTATAGGTCTAAGGTGTGGAGAAACCTAGGCTGAAAGTGAGTGAAGGCCCTAAGGACTAGCTTGCCTGGTGATGGTCCAAGGAACTATATTATAAAGCATATATATTTGAAGTTAATGGCACAAAAAATGTACAAGTTGTAAAGAAGTGAAACCATGGTACATATTCACAGGGTTGTTGTATAGTTTTGGGTTAGTTTGAATTTTTGTTGAAAACTTCTGTACGTGTCTATGAATTTAAAGGAATCAACTATATGGATTTGCTGAAATTAAATATGTTGTACATATTATTTACTCAACTCCAGTTGTCATATGTATTTTTAAAAGATGCCATATGATTTTCTTAGCTAGTTTCTATACGAATTTTTATGATAGTACAAATTTTTGGCTTTCAATAAGCACCCTGTAGTGCAACATTTAATGCTATGGTTGTGGGGACGTGAGCCATTAAATGCTTACGTCCCCACAATGCAACCATAAAATGCTACATTGTGGGGTGCTTATTGAACACCCAAAAATTTGTAGACATACAAGCCTATACTTGAGCCACATCATACGACTTGACAAAAATAAAGATTGTAAAATCGCCATTTTGATAGCTGATGTGTAGATGTTTTTTATTTTTATTTTTTCTTGGTACTAGTTTTCAAAATCACTCTATAAATTTCAATATAGTTTTGGTTGAGTAAAATCACTATATAGTTGTATGGACACATTGTTTTGTCAAATCAAATTTGAAAGGAAATCAAAGTTTCTTTGATTTGTATAGATTGTTTTTTTGGATTGTTTTTTAAGTTGAATTCAGACACTTTGTCCAATATTGGTAAATAAAACAATTAATGGCAAAAATTTCAAAACATGGAAATAATGGATGTTTTCTATCTTTAAGTACAAGTGTTTGGACAAATTGATTTTGGGAGAGGAAAACTGGAGTGAAATGGACAAAGATGCCCAATCCAAATATGATGCAAAAAATAGAGAGATCGTCGCTCATTAAGATCTTTGCCATAGATGAGCGGATTCCTGCAGTTTAGAATGGGGACAATGAATGCATTCACCATTGGTAGACTCTTTGGAATTTGCTTAAGATCTTTAATAAAGGTAGATCATTTTTTAAGGAACTTTTTGTTTTCTATTAATAGGGAAGACCATGATTCTCTTCTAGGTCATTTATTGAATATTAAAGATATTAGAGATCAACTAAATACTATTTATAGGGAGGCGGAAGAGGAGGATTTATTTTTATCGTAACTCTGAATAGTTTCCCTCGTTTGATAATTTCATTGAAATGTTGAATATCACTTCAATTGTTGAGCTAACATTTGATCAACTTAGAAATAAGAATTTGTATAAACATATGCAGAGGAAGCAATTTGGAAATAATAATATTCATGATACTTTAGAGATAGCCTTCACAAGACTACAAGTGGGCATAAAGAAAGTGGAAAGGCCAATGATTCACATAATCTGAAAACTAGAACAATTTTAAAATGCTTTTATTGTGGCAATATTGGTCATAAAAACAAATTTTGTCGAAACAAAATGTGGAATGAAAAGCACAAGTGAGGAGCTAGTCGAACTGATTTTGAAATTAGGAAAAAGGTTGATGAGAAAGGGGGCTGATTTTGAAATCAGGAAGAAAGCAAATGAAAAGAGGGCCCCATCAGGAGATTGGGCCCTGATTTTGAAATTGCAAAGAAAGAAATGAAAAGAGGGCCCAATCATGAGATGGGACCCAATTTTTAAATCAAAAGAAGGCAAGGAAAAGAGGGAAGAAAATCCCCGATTATGAAAATGAAGAAGTTAGGAAAATGAGAATTGGAAAAAGGAAAAGAGGGAATAATCCAGAGATCAGGTTTGATTTGGGAATTGAGTGGAAACAATGTTTGAATACGAGAAAAGAGGGATCTAGTCTAAAATTCAAAGCTTTCAAACATTTACAAAGGGATAAAAAGATAAAGAACTTGACTAAGTTTGAAAACCCTTGAGTGTTTGAAAATTTCAAAGACAAGGCTTGATTTTGAATGCAATTTTCCATAAAGTTGTTGAGTTCTCAACAACATGACAACATTCAACTTCTTTTGCGGGATGGATCCTCCCTATAAAAGGCCAAGGAGCAAAATATAGGGTGAGAAAACTAGTGCCTTATTCCTTTGGGCTATTAAGTAAAAAATGGGCTATGGAGTCAACATTTTTCTTCTCGTCAAATTCTTGTTTTTAGGACAATGGATGGAAGATAAAACTAAAATATGGAAATGATAAAAGTGAAATGTTGAGAATTGACAAAGAAAAATGAAAAACCTGCCTCTCTAACCTAACTGGCAAATGGGCCCACTAGGTGACATGACACTTCTAGTGAAACAATGTACTCCTTTTTCTAAGGCTATGGGACTTGTGCATGCATAGGAATGATAATATGCTAGACATCATTGGGTTTTGGAAACTAAAAAGAAAAGTTGCAACATCCCCAATGAACATGAAATGTTCCCAAGGTGGGTAAGGATTGCTTGAGTCACAAAGAAATATCAGAGAAACATTGATCAACATTGAAAGCACGAAGGAAATGAGTTACTTACAAATGAAAAGAATGAACTAATTACCCATATCCAACATTTGTTTTGTGGAAAGTCTCCTCCATTCATGCTACAATTGGGGCTTCACAAAGAATCACTGTGTAATTTTCATAATATGTATGCAAACAATAAATAAATAATAATAATAACAATAATAATCCAAGGGCCATAACCCTTTATGAATAATGATCAAAGTGACCTTCAGGATTGTATATATGGGCCCTCTCATTGTATCGTAATCATATGTCATATCTTATATTTATTCAATATATATTTTATTTGTCCATCTATGGATTACTATTCTTTGTGCTACTTATGTTGGATGTTTGTTAGTGAATGAGAATTTATTGGTATCAGAGCTACATTTGGTTTCGACCTCTTACCATGCATTTTATCATACTTTTTATGGCTAGGCCTTTGGCCACACTCAATTTTTTGTTAGAGGTTCTCTGAATTTGGTCTTTGACTAAAATAAGCCTTTATCATTTAAAAATCATTTTTCGTGAAGAAAAAACGAGGTTGAAGGAAACAATATTCACTGAAGGAAGACTCCACTATCAATAATGAAAATAAAACAATTTTTCAATTCAGGATGTACTTCTGTACACTAGCCACATGGAACTACAACACAAGCTACCATTCATCTCTGGTTTTCTTGGGTCAAGTCATTGATACTTGTAAATGATAAAAATATAGCCACAATCACCGTGGAGAAGGTTGTGCGATAGGATAAGAAATGACCCTTTTCAACCGTATGAGAATATATATCCCAAACAACTCAAAAGAGTTAGTAAAATTCCAAACTATAGGCTAAGTGGGTAAAAATTTAAAAAGAAATTTGATAAATAGTAAAAATTGACATTTTTACCATACCATTTTGTTTTTTACCCAAAATAGTACATTTGGAGCCATTTGGAATACGATATTCAAATGTCGATTCTAGGATCTAGGAGCAACGAAATATCAAGCTGTCAGGATTACGAAGAAACTAATCTCAGTTATCATCTATTCCATGCATTTATTTTCAGTTTTCATGGTGGAATTTTAAGCTTAGAGCAACCATAAATGGGTATCTCAACCCATGCGGGTCACAGACTATCGGGTCGCATATAGGGCCTAATGTACACGGGAAAAGCAAATCCTGCCCATGTACATACACTACCCTTACCAAGAAAAGTCACGTAAAGGGCCATGTATGCCCAATTCAATGGCAAAATCTCATAAAAATGGGATGTTTCTTGATAGGATGGTTATGGAATGGAGAAAGCATGAGCACAAGGATTTGGATAGGGAAGTCCATCAAGGTATAAATAGTTAAAAATATTTTAAACATGTGTATTGTATACTTTTTGGAAGCTTGGGGATTTGAGGGCCCAACCAAGACTTCTTCAGATGTTTTTGGACTACTGGGACCTAGGAATAGAGGATTTTCAACTAGATGGTATGCCATTGATACTAGAAGTAGAGGACATCTACTTTATTACTAGAATATCCTTCTGAGGTGAGGTAGTAAAATTACGAGCTCATGGAGTGGGTGGAGGGATCACCATCGAGGAGTATATATCCATATACTACCTTCCAGATACAGAGAAGATTGGAAGTCAGGTTCCAGTGAATTCCATCCAGAGCCTTAGTCTCAAGGTGATAGTTATGGTACTAGCCAGGATAGTAGGGTGGGCATCACTTCATCAGGATTCCAGGCCTCTCATGTTCTATTCAGTGGAGTATACGAGACCTATGGTGTATGACTGGAGCACATCATTGTTGAGCACTATGAAACAACAATTGACGGACTGCAAGTTGATAAGGATAAATAACTTAGGTTTCTACAACATACTTATTCATTTCTTCTTTGAGAGGGTACCAAGCCTAAACCCTAGAGTTTAGGTTCCTCCCCATAGTCTATGATATTCGGTCCAAACTCGTTGGGTGAAGGTGATGCGATGGTTAAGGGGAGGTCGGACACCCAATCCTTTCCCGATGGACTTCTACCACTGGTGGCGACAACAATTTGTTGCCATGGATGACTATCCCTATGCAGGGATTGAATTCTGTAGAGACCCGTACATGCCACTACCCCAGGGGCCGCATATGGTGATATAGGTAAAATCCCAAATGTGTTTTGAATTATTTGATTTTCTTCTGTATTTTTGATATATAAGGAAATACAAAACATTTTTTTGGTGGTATCACATAGTGACATTGATCATGTGAGTGCAGACATGGGTTTGAGACGACCGGATGGATTCCCCCAACATCTTCGAAGGGGACGAGAGGATGAGATGATCAGTGTAGAGGTGGATGGACACTCCAAAACATACATGAAAATTTCTCCAGCTTGACACACAGGGTACCCATGGTGCAAGTCAAGGAATTTACCGAGGCTATGCAGAGACATGTAGTAGGGGTACATCATCTGTGGGTTAGACTATTCCAGTGATTGTCCAATGAAGTTTTTTTTTTATCGTGATCATCACCTAGGAGCACAAGCATAGATTCCTACATATAATTTTTGTATCAACCATATATTTTTTGGTGGCTTGAAGCCCCGTTTTTGTATAATGACATTTTGTATGGTGACACAAATTTTGAACTATATTCGGAAATAAAAAACTCATAGTGATTGACTTGATGTATTTACATGCCTGTTTAAATGTGATTGCAATGTGCATGCTTCATTATTGATGTGACAAATTCCAATCAAGAACGTAATTAGCATATGAATCAACAACATGATTGTAAATCCTATGTATATGAATGTACGCTATGTAGTCAAATTGCAGTTCTAACAATTTTATCCGTAAGAACCTTCATAGCAAAGAAAGATCCCTGGTACGATACAAACCATTTAACTGTGACACAACTAGGTGTGAGTCAAGGAAGACTCCAAGAGATCGAATATCATTGGAAATGGCATCGTGTAGTAGTTCAATCATGACACTATATTCAACAACATTGTTTGATGATGGCTAGAGATACACACCTCCTGAAGACACCACATGACCCTTAGGTTCATAGATTGTTAGTTTTTTAACATTTAAGCTAGCATTATGTTAAGATGTTTTCACTGAGAGAATAACAAGCACAACAATCACATAAGCACATCACAAGAGACAAGAGACACAAAGATTTTAGGAGGGGAAACCATAAATGGAGAAAACCCCTCAACTTCCTCTAAGATAGTATCACCACAAGATGTGATCCCAAAACAGTAAGATGACCTCCCAACACAACAGCAGCCTTCTGTCTTCTGTCAAGCCAAAGTATTTCCTTCTCCAAAGGTGTGCCACTCTTGAGAGAGCAAGTGATGTAAGTCACAAGTGATAAATAGAGAGACTCTCACTCTCTATTTATATTCTTCCGTTGACTTGAAGTGCACTCAACCATGTAGGCTTAAATTATAATTAATTACTTGAGCCTACACCTTAATTAGTGTATAATAACCCAAGTGCCCCTAAACTGTGGGGACTTACCTAATGACTTGATAAGACTTGTTTACATTATTAATCCTCCCGATCGGAACATCGGGGTAAGACAACATGACTCAAATACATAATAGAAACATCCCGGAATAAACATCGGGTTACAATATATGAAATACATAGAAGAATACATTCTGAAGTTACATATACATCAACACTCCCTCTTAACTAGGAAGGTATTCTTTCGACACAATTTTTTCAGCACTGGTCTTCTTCTCTGCATCAACTAGATCATCTTCGTCTTCGAGTCATCTTCATATTCAAGTCATCTTCGTCTTCAATTCATCTGGATCTGGATCATCTCTCGATCTGGATCATCATAAAATGGCATCACTGGATCTAGATCATCACTCGATCTGGATCAACATCACTGGACTGGATCTGGATCTCTACTGCTGGATCTGGATCATCACTTGATCTGGATCTCTCGGAGTCATCATAACTGGATCTGGATCATGGCTTGATCTGGATCTCCACTGGTCATCATCAAGTGTGTACTATCTCATCATAGGAAGTTCTACAGAGCCAGCCCTATTTCATGCTAGTTGTAGGCCTATTCTCATGTAGGTCTTCGCCCAGCACTTACATCTGACCTGCTTGTCAGAAAGGCATGCCCAGCACTCACATCTGATCATGTAGTAAACTACAATCACATCAGAAAGGCCCAGCACTCACATTCACCAGTATGATAGGACATCACATCACTAACATCTGTGAAATGGCTCTGCACTTATATTTGACCTACTCGTCAGAAAGGCACAATCCCATCCAGGTTGGAACCACATCCGCTCACAATGATGGGAGACTCTCATCCAGGCTGGATCCACATCCGCTCACAATGATGAAAGATTTCCTGCACTTATATCTGAACTACTTGTCAGAAAGGCACAATCCCATCCAGGCTGGAACCAAATCCGCTCACAATGATGGGAGACTCTCATCTAGGCAGGAACCATATCCGCTCACAATGATGAAA